>CM038679.1:589965533-590146537 GCA_021605205.1 Aegilops longissima | reverse complement strand
GGCGATCACCGGATCCTCCTCCATCACCGTCTCTAACAACTTCTCATATGAGTCCATCTGACGGTGATGGCCAAAAAGGGCTGGAATTGGGTGGGAGTGGCGAGAGCGAAGAGGAGAGTGGGGGATTATGCCGCGAAAATAGTGCGTCCAGTTATAAAAGCGCGGGCTCCGACTTACTTTTGGTGGGCCTGGGGTGTCAGAGTCCTACATGGTTGGTGTCCTGACTCCCGCAAAGCCCCCTAGTTTGGTTCTGGTTTGCGGGAAAACATTGGTCCAGACTGCTCCGTGGAATGATGGGGTCGCAGTTGGATGGCTTGTGGGGTCCGGACAACTTTGTCCGGAGGGATATGGGTGGTTTGATGGTCGGCACTATAGTTCCCTAATGTATTATCTAAAACCTACAAAATATTACTCATTTTGGTCAGGCTCCTGTGACAAGCTGCAGAGGTTGAGATCCACAAAAAAGGTGGAACAAAAAGGTTGGATTTTCCTTTTGGGGGCTTCGTCTCGGAGCTCGACATCGGTAAGCGGGACCAGTGGTTGTGGCGTCCAACCTTTTGTAACGACGATGATGGTGGAGCGATATCGGTGATGCGACAATGGTTGAGGTAGTCATCTCTTTTCCTACGTGTTTGCGAGATTGCCTCAGCTTTTTGCTATTGTGAAGTCGAAGTTGAGGCGATGGGGCCCTGGTGTATGATGACTGATTGCAGGTGGCTCGTTCGGCGATCTTCCATAGCGCCAGCCGTGCCTGGTATTGTCCTTCGTAGTTCTACATCAGAGTCGGAGCTGCACTGTTTGGCCATTGATGGCTGAGTTTGGCGCGGGATCTTCATACAACTTCACTCGACCTCTACGGTGTGGGTTGAGTCGAAGTCGTCTGCTTATGATTTAGGGATGGCGATGACGCCTCTAAGGGAGGAGTGATGACGATAACACCTACGTGCTACCTCGATGAGACCCTCTTTGAAGTGGTGTGCGTGGGTTATCTTGTGCATGTCGCTTAGCGGTTGTGACGTCCGGATAATTAAGCTACAGTAATTCCATGCTAATGATGCCACGTCACCTCGGTTACTATTGTTAATCTCGCGTTAGTTTGAAACCAATTCAAATTTGAATTAAAGTCAAACGGAAAAAGTTTTCAAACATTAAAACTAAAATGTTCTATTTGTGACAAATAATCCCTAGCTAATAATGGTGGAGAAACCCCAATTTTAAGAAATGGTTAAGTACTCTAAAATGAATGAAACAATATCAAAACCATTATTTAATTGCTTTTAAAATAGTAAACAATTTCAAACTATTTTATTTTAGGTGCCAAGTTAATTGTGGTAGTGGCATAATTATTAACACTATTTTAGATACAGCTTTTGTATTTTATAAAAAAACTAGAATTTAATAGAACAAAAAAGCAATAAGAAAAGAAAAGTAAAAGGAAAACAAAATAAATAAATTAATTAGACCCCCGCCGCCAATTGGGCCACCCGGCCCAGCTAAGCAGCCGGCTAGCCCAGCCGAACGAGCCCACCCGCGCCCTAGGGTACTTAACCCCGCACCCCTCTCCCAAACCCTAGCCCGATCACCTTCGTCGCCTCTCCCCGATCCAGATCGGGTCGGGGCATCGGCCCGACCCCGACATCGATCGTCGCCGCCGCCCTCGTCGCCGACCCCTCCACCGACGGACCCCCCCCCCCCTATCGAGCATCGTCCCGCCCAGGCTTCGCAGGACGCCGCACCCGAGGACACTGCACCGCCCCGGCGCCACTCGCCAGCATTGTCGGCGTCGCCCCCTTCGCCACCACGCTGGCGCTTGCCTCCTCGACCTCCTTTCCGCCTATGCCTCCCCGCCCCTCTGCCGATCCCGTCTGGAACGGGGGGAAGGCCGACCTGACGCCGTCGCTGTTCCGTCTGCATCGCCACCCACCACCGACGCGGCCACCTCATCGACTCCACCTCACCGGTCAGCTTCCCCTCCGCCGCGACGTCCTTGACCTCCTCCCCGAGCCCCGCTGCCTATTCCCTATGTATCGTGGTGAGGCCCCCGGCCTCCTCTCTCTCCCTCGCACCGCACTCGCCACGACCCCGTCACGTCCACACCCACGACCGCATCACCGCAACCGCGTGCCGGAGCTCGCGTTCCAGGCCGCACTTGCCCTCCCCCTCCCCTGTCTCTGCCTTGACCGGCGCCTGCGCGGCCATGGCCACACCCGCGCCGTCCGCCATCCCGCTCCGCCTCTATCCCTTGCCCTGGCTGGCACCCTCCACGCCAAACCGGCGCCGAGACGGATCTGGCTCTGCGCTCCCGTCGCCACGGTGACCTCGCCCCATCAAGCGCGCCGGAGACCCCGCACCTGCCTAGTTCGCTGTGGCCACTGCCCCCCTCGTCGGTGCCCTCCCGGGTCCGCCGCACCTAGGCGTGCGCCCGCTCGGGCAGCCTCGCCCATGCCCGTTAGCCCGCCCCGTTAAGCCCCCGGGGCCTATGACAAGCAAGCCCGGCCCCCAGAACGTTTAAAAAAAGGGGGAAAAGAATAAGGAAATAAAATAAAAATGAATTAATAAAATTAATAATTAAGTAAATAGTGAATTAATTAACTTAATTAATTATGCTTAATTAACCTAATAACTAGTTAACCTAATTAACTATTGTTAATTAGCTAAACGGTCCCTGACAGGTGGGACCCACCCGTTAGGTTGACCAGGTCAACGGTCAATGTTGACTGCTGATGTCATGCTGACATCATGCTGATGCATTAATTAATTTTCGAATTAAATTAATTTATTAAATCCAAAATTTGTTTAAATCTTTTAAAATTAATATAAAATAAACCGTAGCTCGGATGAAAATACTTTGTACATGAAAGTTGTTCAGAACGACGAGACGAATCTGAATACGTAGCTCGTTCATCCGCCACACATCCCTAGCATAGCAAAATCGCGACTTTCCCCCTCCGGTTCATGTTTCCGAAAACGCGAAACACCGGGAATACTTTCCCGGATGTTTCCCCCCTTCGTCGGTATCACCTCCTACCGCGTTAGGGCACATCTAGCACCGCGCATTGCCACATTACGTTTTGTGTTACTTTGATTGCTCTGTTATTTATTGTGTTCCCCCTCCGTTACTTCTTTCCGGTAGACTCCGAGACTGCCGACGGCCCCTAGTTCGACTACGATGTTGACGACCCCTCCTTCTTGCTAGAGCTTCTAGGCAAGCCCCCCCTTGATCACCAGATATCACCTATTCTACTCTCTACTGCTTGCATTAGAGTAGTGTAGCATGTTACTATTTTCCGTTAATCCTATCCTGATGCATAGCCTGTCCTTGCTACTAATGTTGTTACCTTTACCTGCAATCCTACCTGCTTAGTATAGGATGCTAGTATTCCATCAGTGGCCCTACATTCTTGCCCGTCTGCCATGCTATACTATTCGGCCATGATCACTCGGGAGGTGGTCACGGGTATATACTATATACTTTATACATGATACATGTGGTGACTAAAGTCGGGTCGGCTCGTGGAGCACCCGCGAGTGATTCACGGATAGGGGGCTGAAAGGACCTTTGTCCCAACGGCCCTCTGTGTGGATCTTTGTGGCGGAGTGTCAGGGCAGGTTGAGACCACCTGGGTGAGAGGTGGGCCTGGCCCTGGGCAGTGTCCGCGTTACATCATTAACACGCTTAACGAGATCTTGGTATTTGATCTGAGTCTGGACATTTGGTCTATACGCACTAACCAACTACGTGGGAAAGATATGGGCACTCGGCGTCGTGGTATCAGCCGAAGCCTTCGTGACGTTAGCGACTGAGCAGCGCGCGCCGGATTGGACTGGAACGCCTGCTAGGCTAGGTCTGCTTCGGCAGCAGACATAGCGTCGTGGTGTGCTAAGGGCGATGGGCCCAGACCCCTGTGCGCTTAGGTTTAGACCGGCGTGCTGACCTCTCTGTTGGCCTAGGTGGGGCTGCGACGTGTTGATCTTCCGCGGCCGGGCATGACCCAGAAAAGTGTGTCCGGCCAAATGGGATCGAGCGTGTTGGGTTATGTGGTGCACCCCTGCAAGGAAGTTTATCTATTCGAATAGCCGTGATCTTCGGTAACAGGATGACTTGGAATTGTACATTGACCTTATGACAACTAGAACTGGATACTTAATAAAACACACCCTTCCAAGTGCCAGATATAACCCGGTGATCGCTCTCTAACAGGGCAACAAGAAGGGGATCACCGGGTAGGATTATGCTATACGATGCTACTTGGTGAACATACCATCTATTCTCTTCTACATGCTACAAAATGGAGGTGGCCTGAAGTGTAGTCTTCGACAGGATTAGCTATCCCCCTCTTATTCTGGCATTCTGTAGTTCAGTCCACCGATATGGCCCTTTACACATATACCCATGCATATGTAGTGTAGCTCCTTGCTTGCGAGTACTTTGGATGAGTACTCACGGTTGATTTTCCCCCTCTTTTCCCCCTTTTCTTTCCTCTCGGTTGTCGCAACCAGATGCTGGAGCCCAGGAGCCAGACGCCACCGTCGACGACGGCTCCTACTACATCGGAGGTGCCTTCTACTACGTGCAGCCCGCTGACGACGACCAGGGGTAGTTAGGAGGATCCTAGGCAGGAGGCCTGCGCCTCTTTCGATCTGTATCCCAGTTTGTGCTAGCATTTTTAAGGCAAACTTGTTTAACTTATGTCTGTACTCAGATATTGTTGCTTTCGCTGACTCGTGTATGATCGAGCACTTGTATTCGAGCCCTCGAGGCCCCTGGCTTATATTATGATGCTTGTATGACTTATTTATGTCTTTAGAGTTGTGTTGTGATATCTTCCAGTGAGTCCCTGATCTTAATCGTACACGTTTGCGTGCATGATTAGTGTACGATTGAATCGGGGGCGTCACAGCGGTTGTGATGGTTTTTGTCTTGTTTTTTCATAATAAACCGGACAATGAGGTTTTCGCTCGGTTTTGCCTAATTAATCGAGCAACTCTTTTCTTCTTCATGAATGTAGGAATCCCGCCATTTTGAAAAAATATCATGAGCCTTCCGCCCCATTACCGCCCCCCCCCCCCTCCTTAAAAAATCTACTTTAAAACTCTATGCTTTTTACCTCCTAAATTTTTGTTGTTTTCTTGGTCGAACTTCTAACTCGGTCAAACTGAAGCTATCTTTAAGTTACGAACTCTTCCTACACCATGTGGTGGTGGATGAGTAGGAGTGGGAGTTAACTGAGTTGGAAAGCACGACGATCTCAAAACGAAGAATAAAAGAAGACGAAGACTAGAGCTTTGAGATCAAATATTGTATGAAACTAAATAAAGAAATGTGAGTGTAGGCAAAATAAGGATAAGGTTATGTACGGAAAATAGGAAGTTGCGAGAGGTGTTGGCTACTTAGCAAGAGGAAAACTAACATGAAAAAGAATAAGACCAGACAAATAACCAATCCGCGCTCGAAGCAGCGTGACACAATACTCCATACTTTGTCAAACCCTTCATGGCAATATTTTAAATTGGGGAAATAATGTACTATCTAATCTAAATGATGTATTACTCCTTTGGGACCGCCTATACATTAGGTACTCGGAAATATTGTTGCATTAACCATTTTTCTTCGAGATCGTCCGATCTTCATCCAATGATCCAACACAAATCAAGCACTGTTGATCTTCAACCTCCTCTCCTTCTTCCTCACGTAGCCGCCGGCCTACACAAACCTAATTGTCTGCCTCCGCACCCGCCCTCCCCCCGAGCTCTCCCACCGCTGTGCTGGCCGTCGCCCCAACCATCCCTCTAAGCCCCGCACTACCGGTGACAACTCCGGCGACCCCCCTGCACCCCACCCCTAACATAGACAATGAGGTTGCTGCTTTCCCCTGAGATGTAAAATGAGGCTGCTGCTTTCCCCTAAGATACATAGTAGGGCTGCTTCTTCTCCGGCGAGGTTGCTCCTCCAGATGAAGTCCGGCGTCCCCAAAAAAATGACTAATGCATGCAAGAAAGTTTAGATGCATGAGAAATAGCAAAACCGTACTCCTTTTGGTCAAGCTTCTACGAACAACATTAAAAAATAAAGCTTCCATAAACAAGCCGCAGAGGTTGAGATCCACAAAAAAGGGAGAGCAGAAAAGGTATGGTTGGGTTGCTGCTTTCTCTCTTTCTCATCCCACCCGTTCGTTCTCGATCCAAACACCCCCCCACCGCATCACAAGTTGAGAGCCGAGCTTCAATGTGGCTTACCAAGAAAACCAACCATCGACCCCAAACCTTCATGGTACAGATTCTCGCCATCAGCCCATCGCACACCCTCCTCGCTGCAGTCCCCTCCCTCCCTCATAAACCCGGACTGCTCATGCCTCTCCCTCCCACCGACTCCCCCTCCTCGTCCTGGACGGGGGCCTAATCCAATCCAATCCAATCATCTGCTGCTGCTGCGGTTCCTCCCCCTCTCCGATCGCCGGCCGCCTCCCCCGACCCGCGCCCGCGCTTCGTTCCGAGGACAGGTGACGGTTGATTCGTGCCCTCCGTCTCTCGATTACCGCGGCATTGCGGGCTGCTTTCCCTTTAAACCTCGCTTATTTCGCCCTTCCGTGCCGCAGGATCCGCACAAATCTCGTCGTGATCTTGGTGAGCGTGGCTCGTTATCCCAGAGAATTAACCCTTATTCCTGTTAAGTTAACAAGTATTTATTTAATAATAATTAGTAAAAGCCGCGCCTTGATGCTACGGAAGGGGGATGACGAGAGAGGGGAGGGGACGGGAGGGATTGTTAGGGTTTTCCCCTAGCGAAACCCCTGACCGGAGACGGCCAGAATGTTGTGATTTGGTTGGGAGGGATATATGTCTGTAACGGCTTTGTGCTATTTTCTTGTCTTGTTGTAGGAGAGGAATCAGTAGTGGACTGATGGAGGTCTATGGTTTTTCCCCTTCTGGTTATGGCCAGGAGATCTAGCCTTCGCTGTAAGGAGTGGGGTTGCCTAGTTGCCTCGTCATGATGTCTTGCACAAAGAGGGAGAATAGCGTATAGCATAATGCCTCTGTCCATAGATTTTGGGAGTGAGAAATTTGTGTCTATGGGTGTCGGTTTTAGGGAGCACAGCTGGATCACAGAAATTTGAACGGATGTGCGTTGTGGTCCTATGATTGCTCCACAAGTGTGGAAAGTATTCAGTTCACAAATAATATGATATTTCAAGAAGCGAGCGCGGCTGCTACGTTGGCAAGGAGTGGTGTTGGCCAGCTCGTCCACAGCGCTTGAACCCAGGCGATCACTACTCTGAATTTCTACAGTACCTAGACAAGTTCCAAAAATAATTTAAAAAAAGAAGGATGATGCTTAAAAAAACGGAAGTCCTGATTTTCTCAAGCATACCATGTGCCTTTCCCTTGGTAGCTATAGTAACTATCTTGCATTTGGTGTTTGGTTGTGATATCAGTTCATAGGCTTTGCAATTTAAATAAATCATATGCTTGCTGTCCACACAACAACTATCTCTAGACTGGCTTTCCTGTTTCTGCTCAATGGAACTAGTATTGATTTTATATAATATTTTTGATGTATCAGGATTCAAGATGGGGCATCATTCAGATGATGAGTACTCAGTAGCCGGTGATAAGCCGGAAGTAGAGTTCATGGATTTTCAGAATGACAACACTCTTCAGGACTATCAATCTGATGATGGTCCCGTGGTTGTTACAGCTCCTTTCCCTTTTGTGAACGGAAAGCCTAAATCTGTCCTTGTTGGACAAACATCTGCAGACGCCATTTGCATAGAGAATACCTCTTGTGAGCCTGTAAATTTGTGGAGTGTGAGAATATTCTCTTCAAATCCGGAAGATAGTTATGTCTTGTCAATGATGAGACCACCGTTGAATGATTCTGATGAAGCGGCAAAGAAGGCTTTTCTTGGTTTGACTTCTGTGGAAGATCGTACACTTCAGCCTGGACAAACCCTAACCATTTGGCTGTCCTGTATGCCAAAAGACATTGGTTTGCATACATCAATCGTGCATGTTGATATTGGGGATGAGAAGATTGAGCGTGTGGCTTTTCTGTTGGCCGATGATAATGTTTCGATGGCCTTATCTTCTGATAAACCTTATTCCAGGAGACAAGGCTCTCAAAGGAAGCAATTTGAGTGTAATACATTTGTGCCAGGTAGCCGGCCAATTCGGCAGCACACTCAAGGATTCAAGTATAAGCTACCTCAGTATGCAATACCTGTGGAAATCCGTGAGCTCATTGAATGCAAACAGAGACCTGATGTCCTATCTGAAGAGCTGAGCATGATGAACTATGCAAAGTTCTTTAGCACTCTTTTAGTCATGGAAGAACTTAATTTGGAGGTATTTCAGCACCTCTAATACTCTGAGATGTTAAGCTTTTATCTTTGTTTGCTAACTTAAGAGGCCCGCTTGCAGGAGGAGATGAGATCGTACGACATGGAGCGTGTGTCAATGAGAAGGAGGGGTAATGATTATTTGTCTCTTGAGGTCCCTGGTTTGGCAGAAAAAAGGCCTTCGCTAGTCCATGGTGACTATATAATTGCCAGACATGCTGGGAGTGATGCTAGGCCTTATCAGGTTAGTGTACTTTCTTGGACATTCAAAAATCTCTCAGGCATTCTTACAATATAAATTAACCAGTCTCAAATGATGCCAGTGAATAATGATTTGTTGATATCTTATTCAGGGCTACATTCACAAGGTTGAAGCTGATGAGATATTTTTGAGGTTTGATGATCAGTTTCACCACGCTCACCATGACAGGAATAAGTATGATGTTAGCTTCACATATAATAGATTGAACATGAGAAGGCAATATAGGTCTGTTCATGATGCAGAACTTATTGGACCTGACATTCTATTTCCCTCCCTATCACGGTATAGAAGTGTGAAGAAGGTGCCATTTAAACCTCTGAACCCGAACATAAACACTGAGCAAGCTGATGCAGTTGGGATGATACTTGGCTGCCGAGGGGTTACACCATACGTGATTTATGGACCTCCAGGAACTGGCAAGACCATGACCCTTGTCGAGGCGATTTTGCAGCTTTATAAATCCAATAGGAGGGCAAATGTTCTCATATGTGCTGCTTCCAATAGTGCTGCTGACCATGTATTGGAAAAACTGTTGAGTTCTAGCTACCCGATCCGCCCAAGTGATATCTTTAGGCTAAATGCTCCTAGTCGTCAGTATGACGATGTTAATCCTGATTTCATACGGTTCTGCTTCTTTGAAGATATGGTGTTCAAGTGCCCTCCAATGCGAGCATTAATGCGCTACAAGATACTTATATCGACCTACATGAGTTCATCAACCCTACAGGCCGAGGGTATTCGCCCGGGGCATTTCACACACATTTTCTTGGATGAGGCCGGTCAATCTTCTGAACCAGAGGCAATGGTTCCTTTGGCAGCTTTGTGTGGAAGAGACACAGTGGTTGTGTTAGCAGGAGATCCTATGCAATTAGGGCCGGTGGTTTTTTGTAAACAGGCGGATCAGGATGGTTTGGGCAAATCTTATCTGCAAAGGCTGCTCGGTGAATTTGAGCAGTACCATTCAGGGGATCCTAACTACGTGACGAAGCTATTGAGGAACTATCGTTGCCATCCAGCAATCCTAGAGCTACCGTCACAGCTTTTCTACGAGGGTGAACTTATCCCCTGTAAGGGAGATGAAGTGCCATCTGTTTACGATTGCATTGGCCTTCCCAATAAGTCATTCCCTGTTCTGTTTGTTGGGATCCAGGGATGCGATGAGAGAGAAGGAAACAATCCATCTTGGTTCAACAGAATCGAAGTTAGTAAAGTAGTAAATATCATCAGGACTCTGACAAGGAATGGCGATGTCAGTGAGGCTGATATCGGTGTCATTACTCCATATCGTCAACAAGTTAACAAGATAAAGAAGGCCCTAGAGACGTTTGAAATGCCGGACCTAAGAGTTGGTAGTGTCGAACAATTCCAGGGCCAAGAGAGGGAAGTAATAATCATCTCGACAGTCAGGTCAACCGTTAAGCACAACGAGTTTGACAGATTCTTCAACCTGGGGTTCCTGAGCAACTATAGAAGGTTCAATGTTGCAATTACTCGTGCCAAATCATTGCTCATCATCGTAGGAAACCCCCACATCATCACTAAGGTGTGCTATTGCTGTATCACTGGCTATTTTTTTTATACAGGCTCTGCTTTCATATCATACCCCTATTCTGTTTCTGGCGAAACTAACAGGTGTTACTACTGCAGGATCGGCACTGGGATAAGCTCCTGAGGTACTGCGCAGACAATGGTTCTTATCAAGGATGTCCGCTCCCCCCACCAGAAGAAGAGGTCAGATACTCGGGATACGGCGACACCCGAGACCAGCCTGCTGGTGATGGTTGGGGGTACAACCAAGAGGAGCCAGCAAACCACATCCACAATCAAGACCCGTCTGACAGTGGCTTCAGACACGACAATGGCCGGTCCTCAACCGCACATGAAGAAGAATGGTCCGAAGAATGGTCCAAGGAGAAGCCAGACGGGGACTTCCATTCATATCCGGACGCAGGAGCAGAACCTCAGGAGGAGACACAGCAGAAGCAGCAGCACGTCGAGGAAGGGGTTACTACCGGGCAGGACGGCGTGCAGGCTGTCCAGTGCTCAGCCAACGACGTCGACGGTATGGTCCAAGACGCATATGTGCAGAAGTACACGTTTCCTCCCGGTTGGGGTGACGTCTCAAGCATCCCCGCGACAGGCTGGGAGTGACCGACCAGATCTCTTTTCTTTTCCGTCGGGGCCATTGCTGTTGGTAGAATAAGACGGGGGATTGGCCTTGCGGAGCTAACTTCCGGGGGCATCCTGAACCCACCCTCGTCGGATGCTAATTCTGAACGTCTCTGGTGTCTGTTTGCTGCGTCACGTTGTTTTGTTAGGCCGTCGTGAACTGGATGTTTGTTGACTGGGGGTGGGGGATGGGTGGACGTGCTAAATACCACCCCTGTTTGTTGAATAGAAATATGAATGCAGTCGTCTTCTCATCTGCTGGCTGTTGTTCCTTCAGATGATGTGTTTATTCATCAGGTGTTAGGGCCTTAGGGGTGTTCTCTTGTGGTATTGGTTGGGTGGTTCTGTCCTGACACTGACAGGGGGTTTCATTCATCTATCGGTGACTGGGATTCATGCGCCAACATAGATGTGTGGGAGAAAGATTGTTTTAAAACTTGTTAAACTCGTGCTTTTTCCCCCACCTGAACAACAATTTTAGTTGTATCTTCGCTAAAGAATATATTGCCTTTGGATCATCGCCGTCTCATGCTTGAAATCTACTGAGCGAAGAGTGCATGAAATGAACACAAGTTGTGCTATGTTTGTGTTTCTACCGAGCAAGTGAATTTCTTCCGGCCATGTGAGCTTTCCAGTCTCAGCTCATGCATAGCGTGGGGTGGGTTTGCAACTTTTACAAGTTACAACAACAATGAACCGGAGGAGGACAGGACATGCGCATGTGGCTTTCATGTGGGAGAATAGTACAGCCAGCGGCAATGAGTACTCGGCAGAACTTGGGCTGGCTTCTGGGCTCCGATAGAGGAGTGGCAACAACCACCTGTGAAGAATCATTAAGCTGGTAGTAGTTGATTTGATCATTTGTATTGCATTCTTCGGACAAACTCTTAATGGCATGTTTATATGTTGAAACAGTATTTGGCCATTGGCATCTCTTTCTCTAGTTCCTCATCTTCTTTCCGTCCAGTTCCTTGCACAATCATCTCTGCTGGGTGCCCAAAAACGGTGTTGTTACCCTCGAATACGACACACGGTTAATCGATCAAAGATGCCACGCACCAATGGACAGCATGAAACTCTTAAGCCGATGCGAACTGTTGTACATCACGAAGCACCTTGTTATCCCTTCTGCATAAGAATGCTGAACCAGGTTTTGTTCTGTGTGCACTGCGCTGCAATGTACCTCCTCATCACCTCACAATCATATATTTTTTACTTCTTCATTCATGGTACAAGTACAAATGCCTTTCGATATTCTAGGACAGCAAGCAGGCAGCGGTGTTAAGTGTGCTGGGAGATCATCAAACTGGCAGCTGGTGATCTCAAGTTCTTTCCCACTCATTGATCAACCCAGCTGTGCAAGCAGGCGCCAACAATAAGTAGCAGCAACCTTTGCAGCTAATAACTCTGTAGATTACACAAGCCCATCTGTGAATTGATATACATACACTTGAGTTGAATTGAGACTACCTGATGCATGCGGTGGCACTTGTGCAGCTATTAGGTCACGCATAAGTGCGCTGTCCAAGCAGGATCCCCGGTGCTAATTGTGTGCAACTCCTGGCACGGATGGTAGGGCCCTGCCTGCCTGCATTAGTGTCACAAGGATGCAGGTGAGTTCATGCAGGTTCAAGTCAAGATGCCCCTACACTGAACTGATGATCAGTTAACAAGATGAGTTCACATGAGTGTTGTTAATTCGTCTTGGATGATGACGGGCGGGCCATGAGGCGGAATCGACCGCGGAACGACCGATCCGACAAGGCCAGTTGTGCCGTACCATGAGCAGCGACTGAAATCTAGCAGAAGGGATGAGCAGAATTCCGCAGGGTGGTCCTAGATCCATGGACAGCGAGCAAGTTGTTGCGTAAGGTGTCTGCTCAAGCTTTATGGAGCACGCAGGGAACAAGAATCGCGGAGATCGATCTCCTTGATGATCCTGTCTTCCTACTCATTTTGCAGTCAAGAGGTCCTCGTACGACTTTTACCAAAAAAAGGAGAGCATTGAGGGTAAAAATTTGTCGTAGTAAAGTAAAGTAAACAATCAGAAACTGAACCAAGGTGTCTGTTGGTCAGGAGATGAAAAATGTTAATGTACTGTTCATTAGGAGCTATACATCTCACGGAGAGCACATCATGCAGCATGCTGCACACTGTGAGGCTGCAGGAATTTTCCCATAAGTGAGCTGATTAGCAATGCTGCTCAGATGCCAAATCAAGACAAATTAGGCCAATGGCACAGTGCCACAGAGAAGCAGGCCTCTCTAATTAAGCAGCTCCGAGCCAAGCCCCCGGCCATAAATACACACGGAGCGCGCGTGCGTCCTCACAGTCACACTTGCTCTCTGCCTTGCTCCCTACACCATCACCATTGCACGCTGGTCTTGAGGAGCTCGACTAGTGGAGCTCGCGGTTGAGCGATGGAGCCGGTGGAGTCGGCCAAGTGCGAGTGCTGCGAGCTGCGGGAGGACTGCACCCGGGGGTACATCGTGGGCGTGAAGGCCGACTTCGGCGGGCGGTGGCTGTGCGGGCTCTGCTCCGAGGCGGTGAGGGAGGAGGGCAGGAAGCGCGGGATGGAGGCGGCGCTGCAGGACCACATGGCCTTCTGCGCCGGCTGGTGCCGCGGCAAGGACCCCGCGCTCCGGGTCGCCGACGGCATGCGCCAGATGCTGCTCCGCCGGCGCCGCCCCATCTCCATCTCCAAGTGAAGCCAAGCTCCATCATTCACGGCGCGCGATGGATGCAGTGCGGTGTGCACCGCACCGGCGACGAACGGATCGCGCCGGCCGTTGCATTCGGCGAGTGTTGTACGAGCCCAGAACAAGATCAACGTGATAAGCCAAGGGTTCATATGTAGTAGTAATACGGAGTATGTATGTAGGTATGTATGATGTGGTGGTAATAATCTTAGCTAGCTAGGTTGAAGCTGTGCATTGCATCATTGGCAGGTAGCTGATGCTGATGCTAGCTTTGCTCAAGCTCCGGCCGGCTGTACAAAAGGGACCCAATAACATGAGAGGATGTGACGATGCCTGCCGTCGATTTTACGTGCTGTCGACTCGCCATTATTTGCATGTCATTGTCCATCATCAGGTACCTCTCAATCTTCCATCATTAGGTGTTCGTCGACTAGTTGATTTGCCATTGCGTACGTCTCACGCTACGCTAATGACTCGGTTGTGTCTGGTTAACAATACCATGAAGACTCGTAATTGAAAAACAAGGCATTATGATTTGGCTAAACAAATATCTCAAGCATAGCTCCCCGAGAAAATATGGTATGGAAGATAAAGTTTGTTTGGGTAAAAAGGATGAGGATTGAGAGTGTTGGATATTGGGACTGGCAACATGGCATTCTTGTTGAAAAAACACACTTGCACAAGTTCTTCAATCATTATGATTTACCATGGGTTAATCTTGTGTGGGACACTTATGATGAGCCTAGACCACCTCAGGGCAGGATGGTTGGGTCTTTCTGGTGGAAGAGCATCCTCAAATCACTCCCCAACTCAAGGCTGTTGCTCATTGTAAGATTGGGCAAGGACACACTATTCTACTGGTCAGATAAGTGGAATGACAGATCTTGCATTGTGCTATTCCTTGACCTGTAGTCATTTGCAAGCAGTGATACAACTTCCATCAAACAGGTCGTTCTCTCCGCAGATCTGGAGGTTCACCAGGTTCTACCACTGTTCGGCCCAATCATAGTCAAAGAATTCTTTCATAGACCACTTTCATTGCGAGCCTTCAATCAGTTTGAGCAGCTGCAAGATTTGCTCCAGCAAATTGAGATAACGAAGACAAGGATAGATGTACCTGCTCCTGGAATTCCCCAACCCACCCTCCCTTCAGGAAGCAATGGAAATGTGCTGCTGTACTAAGATATAAAGTGTCTTCCTCAAGAGGAAATTCTTGCTTCCCTATCTTTGTGCCTTTTGCAACTCTCAATGCCTTTTCTGGGACTATCCTTTTGCTTTAAGGCGTTGGGATTCAAATTCAATCATGAATAACAGAAGGAGGAACACCTCAAACATCAACCCAAGCAGTCTCTGATGGAAAGCTCTTCTCAAACAGGGTCTCAAGATCATGAGCTACATGATCAAGGACAGCAAGTTTCAAATACTTCAAGACTGGATTGATAGTGACATTACATTTACCATGTTTCCTAAACAAGGAATAGGTTGACACACACACGTCTCTGTTTTTCTTCAAAAAAAAATAACAATACCATCTCAAAGCACCTCATAATACAGATATGCTTCGCAATCCACAACCAGCTGACTAATAGAATGCTTAATGCCTTAAGTCTCAGTCAGAGAACACAAGCATCACATCAGGCGAGTACATTAAAAACAGGTCAAATCACACACAGAACTTAACTCAGGTCAAAGCAGAGACACAACAAAGATAACAACACACTAGATTATAAAACACACTGATCTTCACAAATGGTCGACAACACGACGTTCACCAGAGAATTTAACACCAACATTAAGGTCTTGCATTTATGCGCTCAAACAAGCGAAGCTAACAAAGAAAGCAGCAACATCTGCTTAGAAGGTGGAACACCACTAGGTCCAAGGTTAACAGTATAAGAAACAGCTAGCCAAGCAGGAATTACATAAAAGGAAACAGTCTAGCATAAGCTGCACTGCTCTTTAACTAAAAAGGAAACAAGCAACTAGATTTATTGCAAACTCGGGGTATGTGCGCCATGAAGTGCACTGGATAAGCCAACCTGCAGCACCACAGCACAGGAATCGCTTTAGTATTAGAAACGGAAATCAACAGATGTAATAAGATTAAACAAGCAGCACATGTATAATTACCGTATTATGGTTTGTCCGCTCGCAGGTCTCTGAATGGAATCTCACATCCTTTATCAAACATGCCAACGGAACTCGAATCCTCCGCATGTTCCATGAACATGAACAAGGAACAGGAACTACACAGGGTGCCACTGGATGGAACTTTAGATTATATGCATGGAACAAAGATTGGATGGCAGGGGAGGGGATCTGACATGCTACATATGCAACAAACTAAGGTGGGAGGGGAGGTGGGCAGATAAAAGTTAGTTGACAGATGAGGGAGAAAGGGCATCGAAGGGGGGCTTCTTGAACCCTCCACTGGCTTCTTCATTCCAAAAAATACAGAAGAGCCAGTGAGGAGAGATCCTTGTGTTCTTTGCAGAGCACCAGGGAAGTCGGTGTGATTAGAGGAGTGTCAAGATGGCGAGGCAGAATGTATGTATCAGAAGAATATAATATGCAGATATCCTACAGAATATAAGATGGGAACAGATGCTGGAGCGTAAACTCTAGTTATCTAACAGTAGAACAGAACTTATTACCCTACCCCTGCCTGATGCAGTTTCCTACTAGCTAGGATCATGCAGACTACCAACCACTAATGGATCACTGACCATGGATGGAAATGAAGATCTAACACCTAAAGAAAGTTGGAACCCTATAGGTGACCACAAGCTACAAGGTGACTCTGGAACTGCTGTGCTCTCATCCACCCCAGCAGTCTCCACTACCACCACATCCTTCACGGCAGCTTCCCGCGAGTCATGATGTGCTTGCTAACACACCTAACAGCACTCCTGTTGATGCAGAATCTAGGTGGAAGGCTGCTATTCTAAGTTACTTTATACAAAGTACCCAAGGTTAGTTGCTGATGACCTATGTACACTGTGATGCCCCCATCATTCAGTCCTCGGTGATTTCCAAATTAAGGATCCTCCTCAGATTCTCCGTGGCAATGGCAGTATCATTGTCACCAAAGAAGCCAAATCCTGAGCCAGCAGTGGGTGTCGAAGGTGCAGACTTGGCATGCACAAGCACCTCCACATGCTCTAGCCTATCAGCAGGTGGCAACTCAAGTGAGACACTGCGCTTCTGGTGGAGCGAGAACTTGGGAATCGGCAGCGAGCTGGGTGGCGGCGAGTTGGAGTATGCCGGGCCAGCCCAAAGCTCAGGACGGGAAGGAGGAGATCCTGATGGAGTTATAGGGATCGCCCGGCTGCGCTTTTTGCCGTTGTGCAGCTGCTGCTTGGGCGTCTTGGGCTCCGGGGAGTAGGTCCGAGCCCGGGGGGCAGGCGGGGGTGGGGGTGGGGGCGGGGACGGCAGGATGCCGATGCTGATACTGGAGTGGAAGGCACGGCAGTTGAAGGCGTGGTAGCCACGCGTGGGCTGAGGCGATGAGGTGTGCGGGGATGGCTTCCTCCGGCGACCAGAGTGGTGGTGGTGGTGGTGGTGGGTGCGCTGCTGCGAGATGACCAGAGTCTCCATGGCGCCCAGTCGTAAGTTGCAGATCAAACCAAGCCCTGGTGCCAGGCAAATGAAACGCGCATCAGAACATCTGAACATGCCATTTTGATCACAACACTACCGGCACTGAAAACTTAACAAAAACATCGACTTTGATGGAAACAATCATACGCAAAAGCTTTCGCTGTCGCAAACCACAACATACAGACGAGATATTAGCAGAATCGTGGATCTACAGAAGATGGATAGACGGATACCTTCCGGATCTACACCCGATGAACAGATCGAAACCCACAGGAGCGCAAAGGGGTTCGCCCCTCCCTCTCAGATCGACTCCGCGCTTCTCTCCTCCGTCCCTAACCGCCGCCTTACGCGAGCGCACGCACGCACGCTCCTGCATCCACGAACCCCACCGCGATCGATCAAACAAAACCGCACGGCGAAAACCGTCTCGAACAACTCACGAGCACGGAGCGGCATTCCGCGACTCACCGATCAGACGAGCCACCGGCCGGCAGCGAGAGGGATCGGCGGATGGAACCTCGCGAGGCGGCCGGGCGGATGGATCTGGCTGCTGGTGGAGGCGAGGCGAGATCTGTGCGCCTCGCGAGAGGGGAGGGAGGGGGGCGATTAGGTGGGTGGGTGGGAGCGGAGGGGGTGGGGGTGGGGGTGGAGTGGGGTGTGGAAGGGGAGGCAGCAACTGCTCTATGATGAGCTACGCCACGCCGGACTTGAAAGTCGGAACGGACGGCGCAAAGCCGGATTTGATAGCGGACGCCTCGGTTCCGAGGACGAGGAGCCCGTGCGCTGCTCCGCCCCGTGAACTGAAAGCTCTTCGACGTGTGCTGGGGGCTTGCGGGGCCTCCCGGCCGTTGGATCCTGGGTCTGTGTGGATGGACGGTGTTGCGGGCGATGCGTGGTGGGGGTCGTGGCCGGCGTGACTAAAACGATTTTTTTACATATGTACCCCCTCCGCTCGGAATTACTTGTGACAGAAATGGATGTATCTAGATGTATTTTAGTTTTAGATACGTCCATTCTCGAGACAAGTAATTCTGAACGAAGGGAGTATATATTTTGGATTAAGATCGGGATTTGCGCATATATAGAATAAACTTGAACACAAGGTGAATCGACAACGACAGGCTAGCCAAATTAGCTTTATTTTAAAAAAAAAACAGATCTATTATAAAAGTTCGCCGGAAGTACAAATGCATTTCAAACATACTAAAAACTACAATGAAATTTTGAGACCACCGAACGACCATTACAGTCGTCAAAACAAACCGTCAACGCGTCGATGTCGCCGTTCCTCTACCAAAGCCGGCTTGACCTTGTCGATAACAGCCAGAAAGTCTCCACGCACATGCCCCTAAGGACCAGCGCCCTGGAGTAGCAGTCGCCGCCTTTGAATGCTTGCATAGATCTGCACGTGACATCAAATCTCGCCACATGACGAGAAACCCTAATCTCACCACTACGAAAAAGATGGCAGGAATCTCCACGGATCTCCGTCGACTATGATCGAACAGACGAACTCGAGTAGCATCGGAGCCCGGATGACAAACTCGAAGAAGAACCACCGTCATCCGCCAAGCACCGCACCTGTAAGGACTAAGAAACTCTAACCTAAATTACTAACCAAGTGAAGGCATCGGGATTCCCTCCCCGCCACCTACAGCCGGAGCAGCAGGCAGGGGGGAGGCGAATCCACGGGCTCATCGGTGGAGTTTGGAGGAGAGAGTTTATCCCTAGCCGCCTACTATTAGGGGAGGAAAACGAGAGGCATTTCACTCTAACTACTGTATGCTACATTCATCTTTAAAACTTTGCAGGGGGGGGGGATTCGCCACCTAGCAACGACTAGAACCACTAGAGCGAGTCCAAGACGCGTCACCGTTGTCACCTCTCCCTCGTCGGAGTTGGCTAAACCTTGTTGTAGCAGATAATAGAAAATTCGTTATGCTAAGGACTCACAGTACCAACGCACCAGAACAACAACTATTCGTCGATAAAGAAGAGCGTAAATCGAAAGGTTTCAACATGTAGAGATCAAATCCAAGCAGGCCCACTGAAGACAAACGTCGATCGACTCACGCAAGATCTGCTCGAGACACACCTCCACGCCCTCTGACAACACTAGATGCATCATCAGAATGGGCTAGGTGGGAAGAACCTTATTACATCTTTAAGAAGCTATCGTCGCCTCGTATTCTTGAGCATGACATAAACCCTAACAAACTCAATAAAACACCTAAAAAGAGTAGGAGCCCTCCCGCCGGCATCCACCACTCCTTCGTGCCCCTAAGGCCACGTGAGACGATGTAGGCCGACAACGGTGCCGACAGAAAGACAGGAAACCCTAATCGCATGTGTGCCACGCGAGATGAGGGGGTGCAGAGCATGCACATGTGTGGCTACGTTCATCTTTAATGTAACTAAAAGGCCTCAATTGTTATGAGATTGGAGATAATATGTTCTTATTATCTACCACAATTTTTTGATAGAACTAGTAAATGTGCCCGTGCAACGCACGTTAATATTTAGGCGATATATTAATTGCACGAGGATATTAGGTATGTTATTATTTATGTGTTAATTATATGATTAGTGCAATATTTGGTATGATATTAATTGCATGCTAAACACGTTGAATGTTCGCCATTGGAGCAATCTAGGTCGTTGGATTGACTTAGTTTGATGGCCGTGATTAGTTGGATCTGCCTCTTTGGGTCTTTTTATATTGGTATAGAAGATATAGATATGTGAAGTATGGGGAACATCTATGATATGTGAAATAGTGCTCGTTATGCAATTTGTAAAGACATCACTTTTATGAATAGTCAATATGTGTCATTTTGTGCATGATACAAAATATTAGTACAAAGTTCCAGAATTTAAATCTTGAGCTAGCCGGTTGTTTGTACGTGTCGTCAAATCACCAACTAGGGGTGGGTGGGAGTGAAATTAAAATTATGGTTGATTGTTTGTATGTTATGTTAGATGTACACGTAAGGATATATATACAATATGTGTAGTGTTGTCGTGAACCGAGGCATTGCCCAGATGGTGAGGACGAGTTGGTGCGTCCTCGCCCGCCCAGGATCGAGCCTTGGTGCTCGCAACCCTGGGTTGACACGCACAGCATTATAAAATACGGCACGATTGACACACCCTTATAACTTGAGGCACGATTGTCACACGCCCACACCATTTTTACTTGCAGTCGAGTTTTTTTCCTGCTTCAACATCATTTTTATACAGTGTGATTCATTAATAACGTCTCACACATCAATTTGTGGATGATTTCTATGCACAAATGTGAACATATATCTCTTCTGGTCCACTATGAATATCATCAAATGTATAATAGACTAAAGTTTAGACACAATTAGATGTGAAGGAAAATTACTCTATTGAATTTGGGGGGGGGGGGGGGGGAAGGTGACACCCCTTCCACACTATTCTTCCCTGACGGGTGCCAATAAAACAAAGACACCACACAAATAAAAATTGTTGCGGTTCCCTTTCATCAGTATCCTCGCGGCTATACGAAGAGAGGGGTAGATATTCTAGCCAAGTGTGTCCCCTTGGTGTAGGGGAGTAGGTTTCACTTGCCCTTCTCTAATAGCAGCAACGATAATAATCCAGGGTACAAACGGTTATGAGCAGCTTGCCACGTCTCCAGTCCAGCTTCACGACACATAGGTTGAAGAGTGTTAATGAAGGCTTGCAGGGAATTTCCCCTCGTTGTAGCATTATAATCATCTTTTTTCACATCACCTCCATGCTTGACCAATTCACACCCAAACAAGATAAAATTTCCTATGTTCCATAAACTTCATAAAGCAGCGGAACATATCTAGTAAGTATCACATATTTGCTAGAATTTCACATGTTGACCATCACCTACTTCCCATGTATAGCCTACATTAGAAGCACGTGCATCCCAGAGAAAACTTTTCCAAATTTTTTTGGTTTAACCATTGGTAAAGTCCACTGAAACTTTTCATCGAGGTGGTAGAATCACTACAAGAAACAAACTACGTTTCATTCCGTAGCAATCATATAATTAGGATGAGTCTATAGTAGAAAAAACTCACATTAATTCTCTAATAGTTGGACACCATGTACAAATCTTTATGTGGGGCATCTTGAATCATCATTTTCACTCTTATTTGATCTGGCACATTTCTTTGCATGGTTAAACATTGATGAACTATGCACCATGCATTTTTATACGACAGTTAAGTTGAATTCAAATATAGTTTTTCCTTGAGAAATGGTTGGCTCATTTAGGCTTCAAACTTTAACCTGAAAATTGATCTTGGCCAAAGTTACTTTAATGGAATGGAGAAAATATCGTGTACGACCCGAGTGTAACACCAACACCTTATACTCTTTTTTCTACCTATCAATGAATGATACGCAAACTTTATATACATAACATGGTTGGGGCATTGTTGTCCAGTACATTATGTTTCATCTTCTCCAACATGATGCTTCTTTTGTTTGTGGTTATATTCCTTATACCAATTGTTTATTCATTTATACTACATTTATTTTTTGCACGTAGTTTGTTCCATGAGTGAGCAAGAGTGGACCTTGTGCCCGTCGTTGACCTAATCAACCACTATTCATTGTTGTACAACTTGCATATGATGACAACCGAACTGTATATGGTGGCTATGTTTATTTTCAAGCTCTGTGAGTGTATTTTACTGGATCTTTTATTGCATGGGTCTTGGTTTACTTATGTGCACATGATTTCACGCCTAACTATTGTATGCTACATTCATATTCTTTTTTTTGGGCGGGGGATTGACCACCTAGCAGCGATTACAACCATTGGAGCGAGTCCAAGACGCACCACTGTTACCACCTCCCCCTCATCGGAGTTGGGAAAACCTCATTGTAGTAAACAATCAAGAATTCACTATGCTAAGGCCTCAGAGGGCCAATGCACAAGAACAATAACTGTCACTGAAAAAGAGGAGCGTAAATCGAAAGGATTCAACATTTAGACACACTAACACAAACAAACAAAAACCAGATTCAAGCAGATCCATAGAAGACAAAGGTTGATTGAATCACGGGTGATCCCCTAGTTACACACCTTCACACGCCCTCTGACGACGCTGACGCGTCGTCAGAATGGTGCTGGGGTGGGGAGAACATGATTCCATCTTCAAGGAGCCGTTGTTGCCTCAAGTTTCTAAGCATGACATAAACCATAACCAAACTCAATAAAACACCTAAAACATAGCAGGAGCCCTCCCGTCGGCAAGGGTCGGGGGTCACCACGCCTCCATGACCCTAAGGTCACAAGAGACAATGCAGACCGACAACGGTGTTGATAGAAAGGAAAGGAACCCTGATCGCCTATGTTGCATGCGAGACCAAGGGTTGCAGAGTGTGCACACGTGTGGCTACATTCATTCATCTTTAATGTACCTCGGTTGTTATGAGATTTGAGATAATATGTTTCTACCACAATTTTTATGATAGAATATATGAAGTATGGGGAACATCTATGATATGTGAAATAGTGCTAGTTATGCAATTTGCAAATACGTCACTTTTATGAATAGTCAATATGTGTCATTTTGTGCATAATATAAAATATTAGTACAAAGTTGCATATTTAGATCTCAAGCTAGCTGATTGTTTGTATGTGTCATCAAACAATCACCAATTGGGGGGAGGGTGGGGGTCAAACTTAAAATATGCTTGGATTGTTTATATGCGATGTTAGATGTACATGTAAGCATATGTATATGGTATGCGTAGTGTTGTCGTGAACCGAGGCATTGCCCGGATGGTGAGGACGAGTTGGTGCGTCCTCGCCCGCCCAGGATCGAGCCTTGGTGCTCGCAACCCTGGGTTGACACGCACGACCTTATACATACGACACGATTGACACACCCTTATAATTTAAGGCACGATTGTCACACGCCCACACCCTTTTTTACTTTACGGTTGATGTTTTTTTTCTCCTTTGACATCATTTTTATAGAGTGTGATTCATTAATAATGTCTGACGCATCAATTGTGGATGATTTCTATGCACAAATATGAACATATATATCTTCTAGTCCACTATGAATATCATCAAATGGATAACAGAAAATAGTTTAGACACAATTACAAAGATTTGTTGATAAATGGCTACTGAGTTTAGGAAAAAATGGTGACACCCCCCTTCCACACTATTCTTCCCCGTCGGGTGCCTATAAAACGAAGACACCACACAAACAAAATTATTACAGTTCACTTTCATGAGTATCCTCACGACTAAACGAAGAGAGGAGTAGATATTCTAGCCAAGTGTGTCCAGTTGGTGTAGGGGAGTAGGTTCCGCTTGCCCTCCTTCTCTGATAGCAGCAGGGATATCAACTCAGGGTCTAAGCAATTACAAGAAGCTCGCCTCATCTTTAGTCCAGCTTCATGACACATAGGTCAAGGAGTGTTAATGGAGGCTTGCAAAGAATTTCCCCTCATTGCAACATTTTAACCATCTTGTTCCAGATCACCTTCATGCTTGACCAATTCGCACCCAAAAGGGATAGAATTCTATAAGTTCCATAAACTTCATAAAGCAACAGAAGATAGCTATTAAGGATCACATATTTGTTAGAATTTCACATGTTGGCCATCACCTACTTCCCATATATAGCCTACATTAGAAGCACGTGCATCCCGGAGAAAACTTTTCCAAATATTTTTTGTTTAACCATTGGTGAAGTCCTCTAGAACTTTTGATTGAGGTGGTGGAATCATTACAAGAAACAAACTAAGTTCCATTCCATAGAAATGATATCATTGGGATGCGTCTATAATAGAAAGAACTCACATTAATTCTCTAATAGTTGGACACTAGGGACAAATATTCATGTAGGACATATTGAATCATCATTTTCATTCTATTTGATCTGGCATATTTCTTTGCATGGTTACATGATACGTCTCCAATGTATCTATAATTTTTTATTGTTCCATGCTATTATATTATCCATCTTGGATGTTTTATATGCATTTATATGCTATTTTATATTATTTTTTGGACTAGCCTATTAACCTAGAGCCTACTGCCAGTTTCTGTTTTTTCCTTGTTTTTGAGTTTTGCAGAAAATGAATATCAAACGGAGTCCAAACGAGCTGAAAATTTACGGTGATTTTTTATGGACCAGAAGAAGCCCCCGAAGCACAAGAGTTGGGCCAGAAGAGTCCCGAGTCAACGACAAGGGTGGAGGACGCGCCACCCCTAGGGCGCCCGCCTTGTCGCCGACTCATGGACCCCCGACATGAAACCAACGCCAAAAATTTCTATAAATCCAGAAAGCCCCAGAAAGAAACCTAGATCAGGAGTTCCGCCGCCGTAAGCCTTTGTAGCCATGAAAAACCAATCGGGAGCCCATTCTGGCACCCTACCGGAGGGGGAAACCATCACCGGTGGCCATATTCATCATCCCAGCGCTCTCCATGCCGAGGAGGGAGTAGTTCACCCTCGGGGCTGAGGGTATGTACCAGTAGCTATGTGTTTGATCTCTCTCTCTCTCGTGTTTTTGATTTGGCGCGATCTTGATGTACCGTGAGCTTTGTTATTATAGTTGGATCATATGGTGTTTCTCTCCCTCTACCTTCTTGTGATGAATTGAGTCTTGCTCTTTGAGGTTTCGTTATGTTGGATTGAGTATTGGACTTGAGAACACTTGATGTATGTCTTGTGATGGGATATTTGTGGTGACAATGGGATGTTCTATTGATTCACTTGATGTATGTTTTGGCACTCAACTCACGGATTCCCGAGGTGACATTGGGGTAATCTATGCATAGGGGTTGATGCACGTTTTCGTCCTACGTTCTCTGATAGAAACTTTGGAGTGATTCTTTGTTGCATGTTGAGGGATGTTATGTGATCCAGTTATGTTATCATTGTTGAGAGAATTTGCACTAATGAAAGTATAAACCCTAGCTAGGCCTTGTTTCCAAATATTGCAATACCGTTTTTGCGCACTTTTGTTACTTGCTACCTTGTTGTTTTTATATTTTCAGATTTCAAAAACCTATATCTACCATCCATATTACAGTTGTATCACCATCTCTTCGCCGAACTAGTGTACCTATACAATTTACCATTGTATTGGGTGTGTTGGGGACACAAGAGACTCTTTGTTATTTGGTTGCAGGGTTGTTTGAGAGAGACCATCTTCATCCTATGCCTCCCATGAATTGATAAACCTTAGGCCATCCACTTGACAGAAATTTGCTACTGTCCTACAAAACTCTGCGTCTGGAGGCCCAACACGAGTCTACAAGAAGAAGGTTGCATAGTAGACATCAAGCTCTTTTCTGGCGCCGTTGCCGGGGAGGCGAGTGCTTGAAGGTATATCTTTAGATCTTGCAATTGAATCTTTTAGTTTCTTGTTTTATCACTAGTTTAGTCTATAAAAGAAAATTACAAAAAATGGAATTGAGGTTGCCTCATATGCTTCATCTTTTTAATGTCTTTCATGAAAATGATGGAAAGGAAAATTGTGCTCAAGTGCTAGAAGAAGAAGTCAATAAAATGTTTGGCACTAAATATTTGAATGATGAGCATGATTGCAATGTTGTTAGTATGAATTCTTTGAATATCCATAGTACTAATGATGATTGCACTAGTCATGATAAAAATGTTTCTTATAAGTGAGGGAGTCCTCGATTAAGGGGTCCTCGGGCGTCCGGCATGTTGGACATGGGCCGGACTGATGGGTTGTGAAGATACAAGACCGAAGACTCTCACCCGTGTCCGGATGGGACTCTCCTTGGCGTGGAAGGCAAGCTTGGCACCCGGATATGAAGATTCCTTTCTCTGTAACCGACTTTGTATAACCCTAGTCCCCTCCGGTGTCTATATAAACCGGAGGGCTTAGTCCATAGAGGCAAGGATAATCATAGTCATACGGGCTAGACTTTTAGGGTTTTAGCCATTACGATCTCGAGGTAGATCAACTCTTCTAATACTCATATTCATCAAGATCAATCAAGCAGGAAGTAGGGTATTACCTCCATAGAGAGGACCCGAACCTGGGTAAACATTGTGTCCCCTGTCTCCTGTTACAATCAACCTTAGGCCTTGCTCGGGACCCCCTACCCGAGATCCACGGTTTGACACCGACATTGGTGCTTTCATTGAGAGTTCCGCTGTGACGTCAAAGACAGGATTGATGGCTCGCCTTATTATCAAGGACAGTGTCACCTCTGGAGGAGCACTGGCCCCAGGCCAAACCCTCCGGCTGGGCGGTTTTACCATGACCGCCCGTTCGGCCATTAAGCCGACGATGACTTCTCGGGTCATCGTAAATCCCCTCTATGTTGACTCCGAATACACCAAGCAGATGGATCCGGCAGAGTTGTCGTCTTTGAACGAGCTCCTAGATCGCATCGCCGCCTTGGGGGTCGCTTCAGACTACGACCTGATTGGGCTTAAACCCGACCAGAGAGAAATTAAATCTCCACCGATCACCCACCAGATAGCGGTAGTAGAGGATCAGGACGACAACTCTTCCTCTATGCTGAGGACGAACTATGTTCGGATCTCCGAGCTCGAAGAGCCGGATACCTGCCTTCGGAAAGACACACCCTACCCTCCGAACCTAGAATCAGACGACGGGCCTGAAAAATCAATTGATATCCCGGAGCCCGAGCTATTAAGCTCGGAAGTTTTTCAAACTCCGGATCCCAAAGTGGGTCAGGGTTCAGATTTAAAGCCACCCACCCGCCCAGATATAAACGATCTCATGCACATACGACAGCAGTCTCAGGAAACAGTCCATTACTTTTGGGCTAGATTCCTCCTTGTCAAAAACAAGATTAAAGATTGTCGCGACGAAGACGCGATCTCGGTATTCAGCAACAATTGCACGGACGAAGGAATCCTAAACGCCATCAGCCGTCGTCGCGTATCACACTTCGCTGACTTGGCAGCCATAGTACAGAAGTACTACGCAATGGAAAGCTCCTGGAAAACCCAGGCAGCCCGCTGGGGACCACCGGTTTCCACTCAAACCCCCGTCCGAACAAAAAGGATGCACCCTCGCGGGGCGCCCGACCCGACAATAAAGAAATCTAAGCCCACTACGGGGCTCGGAACCGTTCTGGAGGGATGGCTTGATAAGCCATGCAAAATACACACAACACCGGATACCATACCAACCCACAGCCTTAGAGCATGTTGGATACTCCGGCAGGTGGCCAAGAGCAGCGAGGATATCCTCACCAAAAACACCCTAGAGCAACACCCCCCGGAGGATCACGACCCCAACATATTGACAGTCTTCGAGACTTTCGCTTCAAACAATCGGCGTAAAATGGCTTTCCGTAACCTCGCCGAAGTCTGCCAAGTCACAACAATAAACCCCTGGAACGACACGATCATAACTTTCAATGCCAGTGACGAACGAAAATTTCGGACAATCCGGGCACTAGCCGCCTTGGTCCTCAATCCAATTGTGGACGGCTTCCGGCTCACCAAAGTGCTCATGGACGGCGGCAGCGGATTAAACCTCATCTACGAGGATACACTCAACAAAATGGAAATAGACAGGAGCCACATCGAGCAAATTAGCACGGCCTTTCGGAGAATCATCCCCAGTCGGGAGGCGCTATGCGCGGGAAAAATCACGCTCGACGTAGTATTCGGCACGCCGGAGAATTATCGGTCCGAAGAGATAACCTTCCAAGTGGCCCCTTTCGACAGCGGATATCACGCCCTATTGGGGCGAGATGCATTTACACGCTTCCAAGCTATACCTCATTACGGGTACATGAAGCTCAAGATGCCCGGGCCCAACGGTATCATCACTCTTGCCAGTGATCCGGACATAGCACTCGGTGCCAAAAATAAAACCGCATCCCTGGCCCTCGAGGCATTGTCTGAAGCCCTCACGGCTGAAGAGCTAACCACGCTGCGCTCCACCGTGGATAGGGATGACATAATCCTGGACAAGCGACCCAAATCCACCTCCTTTAAACCAGCAGATGAAATAGTCAAATTTCAAGTCCACCCGATGGACCCCAAGAAGACAACATCCATCGGGGCACAACTCGACCCAACGGTCGACGCCGCGCTACGAGAGTTCCTGCGCGAGAATTGGGACATATTGCCTGGCACCCTTCTGATATGCCAGGAATCCCACGCAGGCTGGCCAAACACAGACTCAATATATTGAAGGGATATAAACCGGTCAAGCAAACACTGAGGCGTTTTTCGAACCCAAACGACAAGCTATGGGAGAGGAGCTAGCCAAGTTACTCGAGGCCGGATTCATCAGAGAAATAAAACACCCGGATTGGCTAGCAAACCTGGTGATGGTACCAAAGAAGGATAAATCCTGGCGCATATGCGTCGATTTCAAAGACCTCAACAAGCCTGCCCTAAGGATCCCTTCCCCCTCCCTCGCATCGATCAGATTATCGATGCAACCGCAGGACACGACTCACTGTGTTTCCTCGACGCATACTGCGGATACCATCAAATCAAGATGAAGGAGTCCGCTCAAGCCGCAACATCATTCATTACCCCATACGGGCCTTTCTGCTTCAACACTATGCCTTCCAGGCTCAAAAACGCTGGCGCCACCTACCAACGCATGATTCAAACATGTCTGGAGAAACAAATCGGCAAGATAGTTGAAGCATATGTGGATGACATAGTCATCAAGAGCAGGCACCTCGAGTCACTAATAGACGACTTACGTCTCACATTCGACAACCTCCGTACATATGACATCAAGCTCAATCCGGAAAAGTGTGTTTTCGGTGTTCCCGCCGAAAAACTGCTGGGCTTCATCATTTCCAATAGAGGAATTGAGGCCAATCCAGCCAAAATCCGGGCTCTGTCACAATTGGCTATACCAACTGACCTGAAACAGGTCCAAAAACTAGCCGGATGCGTGGCAGCTTTAAGCCGCTTTATCTCCAGATTAGGAGAAAAAGCATTGCCACTGTATAGCATTCTCTGACGCACTGACCACTTTGAATGGATGGATGTGGCAACGGCCGGACTGGAAGAAATAAAGGCTCTTTTAGCGAGCAACCCAATCCTGGCCGCACTGAACGCCGGTGAACCCATGTTATTATACATATCGGCAACACAACAAGTCGTGAGTGCGGTGCTCGTCGTTGAACGAGAGGAGGACGGACACAAATTCCCGCTTAAGAAGCCGGTATATTACGTATCCACTGTCCTCACACCATGCAAATCCTGGTACCCTCATTACCAAAAAAATAGCATACGCGGTTCTTCATGGCATCTCAGAAGCTACGACACTACTTTCAAGAGTGCTCAATCACGGTGGCCTCCGAAGTACCACTTAATGACATAATGAGCAACAGAGATGCCACGGGCCGGATTGCCAAGTGGGCCATTGAGCTCCTCCCATTCGACATAACATACAAACCGCGACGGGCCATGAAATCTCAAGTGCTGGCCAACTTCGTCACCGAATGGACAGAGGTCGAACTCCCTAAAGAGTACAACACATATTCCAACTGGGTCATGCACTTCGACGGCTCCAAAATGCTGGCGGGCTTAAGAGCATGCGTTGTCCTAACGTCCCCCACTGGAGATCTGAGTTCATCGTACTCAAATATTATCTGAGAGACTCCAACAATGCAGCCGAATACGAGGCCTTGTTGCATGGTCTTCGGATGGCTGTCTCCATGGGCATAAAACGCCTGGAAGTGCGCGGGGATTCAAACCTTGCAATATCTCAAATAAATGGAGATTTCGATGCCAAATTTCCGAAGATGGTGGCTTACCGTAACGTCGTTGTCAAAATGTCGGCTCGATTCGAGGGGCTCGAGTTTCATCATGTGGCTCGAGAAAGTAATCAAGAGGCGGACGTCCTTGCTTGCATCAGCGCTAAGCGCGACCCCGTCCCACCTAACATCTTTTTGGAAAGAATCTTCAAGCCATCCGTGGTGTGGCAAGGGGAGAGCAGCAACACCAGTCCGGATCCGGCTATGACCCTAGATTCCGAACACACCGAGATCATCGGGGGCTCAGCCACCGAAATAACACCGTCAGCCCATCTTATCATGGCAGTCATTTCCCCATGGACCGAACCCTTCTTGGCCTACCTTAATAGGCAAGAACTCCCCGAGGATCAGAATGAGGCTCGCCGCATTGCCCGGCGCTCGAAAGCCTACAAGGTTCATGACGGAGAACTCTACAAGAAAAGTGCTACCGGAGTAATCCAAAGATGTATCTCCGAGGAAGAGGGGCGGCAGCTATTGGCTGAAATTCATGCCGGTCTTAGTGGTCACCATGTCGCGGCTCGGGCCCTTGTAAGCAAGGCCTTCTGTACAAGTTTCTATTGGCCGACGGCCCGAGCAGATGCACAAGACCTTGTCCAGCGCTGCGTTGGATGCCAGCTTTTCGCCAACCAAAGCCATATGCCACCCACCGCTCTACAAACAATCCCCATCACTTGGCATTTTGGGGTCTGGGGGCTTGATATGGTCGGACCCCTTAAAGGAGGAAGCCATAAGAAAAACATATTTGCTAGTCATGGTGGATAAATCCACTAAGTGGATAGAGGCCAAGCCAGTTAAAACGGCCGAAGCTAGACCAGTGATAGACTTCATATCCGGTGTTGTGCACCGTTATGGTGTTCCACACAACATCATCACCGATAACGGCTCCAATTTCACAGCCGATTGGTGAAAACCTGGTGTGCTAATCTGGGCATCAAGCTCGATTACGCCTCTATCTATCACCCGCAAACAAACGGTCAAGTCGAACGAGCCAATGGTCTTATTATGAGCGGCATTAAGCCCAAACTAGTGCGGTCTTTGAAAGAATCAGACAAGCACCGGGTGGAGGAGCTCGACTCCGTACTCTGGGGGGCTACGAACCACGCCCAATTGCACTACCGGATATACACCTTTCTTCATGGTGTACGGCGCAGAGGCTGTGTTACCCTGCGACATTATTCATGACTCACCTCGAGTGCGCATGTACGAAGAGAGAGAGGCCGAGCTCGATCGGCAGGACAGCTTAGATGCCCTGGAGGAGGAGCATGATGTCGCAAAAGCCCGTTCCGCATTTTATCAATAGCAGGCCCGTAGATACCAAAGCAGAGAAGTGCGGGCCAAGACTTATAATGTTGGCGAACTCGTTCTACGCTTGCCGGAGAAGAAAAAGGACAAACTGAAGCCCAAGTGGGAGGGTCCCTTAATCATTGATGAAGTTCTCACTGGAGGAGCGTACCGCCTTCATGACGCATCAGACAATCTCCTAGAGCCGAACCCCGGAACGCGGCCAGACTCCGAAGATTCTATGCCTAGCGCCGAACTCTTCTTTCGTCTCCTTCTCCCTATTGTTTCATTATTTTTCCTCTCTTTTCGCCTTTTCTTTTTTTAGCCTTAAAGCTTTCGTGCGGCTAAAACCGCGCACCTATGACATACACATCCTCAAATATGTACGTCCATTATACCTGGGGGCTTCTGGCACAGAAGCTTATTATTGTTATTTTCCGATCATCAAGCTCATCACATATGCGTTTTTCCTCATATGTACCTTTTCTTCGCCATTATATGCATCGATATGACTTAAGTTTTGGCCAAGCTGGGTTGCCTGGCTCCTGTGCTTATGCCCTACGTTCCCGTTAGTTCGGCTAGGACATAAAGGGAGCACCTCTGTGATTGTTACTGCCGGTCATCCCGTTAGTTCGGCTAGGGCATCAAGCTCGACTTGTTGCAAAAGGTTTTCGACAAGTTCAAGGAGTTGAGTACGATGAGACCTTCTCACCCGTAGCGATGCTTAAGTCCGTCCGAATCATGTTAGCTATTGCCGCATTTTATGATTATGAAATTTGGCAAATGGATGTAAAGACGCATTCTGAATGGATTTACGGAAGAAGAGTTGTATATGATGCAACTTTGAAGGTTTTATCGATCCAAAGGGTGCTAACAAAGTGTGCAAGCTCCAGCGATCCATTTATGGACTGGTGCAAGCCTCTCGGAGTTGGAATAAGCGTTTTGATAGTGTGATCAAAGCATATGGTTTTATCTGAGACTTTTGGAGAAGCATGTATTTACAAGAAAGTGAGTGGGAGCTCTGTAGCATTTCTAATCTTATATGTGGATGACATATTGTTGTTGGAAATGATATAGAATTTCGGATAGCATAAAAGGATACTTGAATAAGAGTTTTCAATGAAAGACCTCGGTGAAGCTGCTTACATATTGGGCATCAAGATCTATAGAGATAGATCAAGACGCTTAATTGGACTTTCACAAAGCACATACCTTGACAAAGTTTTGAAGAAGTTCAAAATGGATCAGGCAAAGAAAGGGTTCTTGCCTGTGTTACAAGGTGTGAAGTTGAGTTAGACTCAATGCCCGACCACTGCAGAAGATAGAGAGAAAATGAAAGATATTCCGTATGCTTCAGCCATAGGCTCTATCATGTATGCAATGCTATGTACCAGACCTGATGTGTGCCTTGCTATTAGATTAGCACGGAGGTACCAAAGTAATCCAGGAGTGGATCACTGGACAGCGGTAAAGAAAATCCTGAAATACCTGAAAAGGACTAAGGATATTGTCGGTGTCAAAACCGGCGGATCTCGGGTAGGGGGTTCCGAACTGTGCGTCTAGGCGGATGGTAACGGAGACAAGGGACACGATGTTTTTACCCGAGTTGGGCCCTCTCGATGGAGGTAATACCCTACTCCTGCTTGATTAATATTGATGATATGGGTAGTACAAGAGTAGATCTACCACGAGATCAAGGAGGCTAAACCCTAGAAGCTAGCCTATGGTATGATTGTTGTTAGTCCTCGGACTAAAACCCTTCGGTTTATATAGACACCAAATAGGGTTAGGGTTACGAGTCGGTTACAATGGTAGGAGATCTACATATCCGTATCGCCAAGCTTGCCTTCCACGCCAAGGAAAGTCCCATCCAGGACAAGGGGCGAAATCTTCAATCTTGTATCTTCATAGTCTTGGAGTCCGACCAAAGATGATAGTTCGCTATCCGGACACCCCTAGTCCAGACTCCTCGGTAGCCCACGAACCAGGCTTCAATGACTACGAGTCCGTGGCGCATATTGTCTTGACATTGCAAGGCGGGTTCCCCTCGAATACTTCATAGAAGGTTTTGAACACAAGGATAGTGTCGGCTCTGCAAAAAAGTTCCACATACCACGTAGAGAGAATAATTTTCGCACGGATGTGTTGGCGTATTCCGTGGCGTGACATCACACCACGGCCGAGCCTTTATCTGAATTGTTTTCTTTGTTCCACCTCGGTAGCGTTTAGCGGCGGTTTCCTTGGCACGTCTTATCAAAGCGGAGATCGTGCCCCTTATTCCGGGATTCCCATCAATACGGACGTGGGTAACCCATCGCGCCATTGATTACGGCGCTTGGGAGATAAGCGAGTTTTACCGGGCTGGTGGGGGCGCATAGCTTGGCGTCCGTCCATATAAGGGATAAGGATCCACCTTTTCACCTCGCCTTCTTCCTCCTTTGCTTATCCATTTCACAAGCACTCGAGCTCCGGCACCCAAGTCCGCACATCCCACCTCAACCTTCTCCAACTATGTGGGAGGCGGGAGGCGGTGGATGGCCTCCTCCGTCCTGAGAGGGGCACATCGAAAAGCTGCGGAGGCGGATACTTGTCCAGCAACATCGCGCACCGGCTACCCGACGAGGGCAGCTCATTCCAACCCCGAGCCCCATGAGAGGTGGTGTTTCTCCCCACTTCCTCCATGGACTAGGTTTTCCACTTCACCCATTTATCCAGGGCTCATGTTCTACTACGGCTGGACTTCCACGATCTGGCCCCAATTTCATCCTCAACATCTCGGCGTTCATCGTGGTGTGCGAAACCTTCCTGCATCCAGCCCCACCCGACTTATGGTGAAGATCTTCAATGTCAAGCCGAAGGTAGTGGGCGGCCGCCAAGCAGTCTTGGGCGCCATGGTTGGCAAGATGGCCAAAGTCCTATGGCTCGAGGGCTCCTTTGTGGAGACCATAAAGGTGGCAATCGGGTGGTTCTACATCATCGAGCAGCCTTGTTGTCAATGGGCGGGCCCCAATTCGATCTGGCTTCCCACACGACTCTCATCATGGAAAGAGGCGGGCTGGCGTGGGGAATTCGGACGAGCTATCCGGACTCAAACTGCGTCTCGAAACACGGTGGACAAGAATCTCGGGCTTGTCAGCGTAATCAGTGATGCTCATCCGCGGATTCTCCCATGCCAACAACGGGCCTTCAAATTGTGGGAGTTCGATCCGGCACAACACTCAACTCTGAAAAGGCTCTTGACACTACGTGCGAAGATGCAGGAAGGTCTTGTTCAAAGGCGCCGAGGCTCCCACATCCGCTCTCAAGATCGCGGATTCATTTCATGGCGTCAAGCCAGCGAGTTAAGTTATTTACCCTTTATGGGACTCTTTTTCATAGTTTGACTCTCTGCGGGATCTAAAACTCCCTAACCTTTGAAAGGACTGGTGAAGGCGTCCGGACAGATTAACCGCCTGCCCCTTGCCGAAGACCAGTGGACGCCCAATTGATGAGGGCTGCTGGCCGGTACCTCACGTGGTGCCGAGAAGAAGGCCAAGAAGGAGGCCACGGGAACTCGAAGAGCTCCGGCGCCAGTCTTGTCGGACTCACCGCCCGACAACTCGAGGCGGAATCCTCCTCGAGGAAGAGGAGGAGGAAAAAGCCTCTCCCGGTGAGAGAGAAAAAGGAAGGCCGCCCCAACCGGGAGGCCGAAGGGTCAGAAGGAAGGACCCTTCATCCGGACTTCTCCACCAACGCAAGCGGCAGCGAGGAGGAGTGGCCAACAAGGGCCAAGCCCCTGGCGAGATCGTAAGTGTCCAGATACCCATGGTTTTTATTGATTGCATAGTGTTCCCTAATGCCGAACAATCATGCAGCCCGCCCAAGGACGAGTTCGCCGCTTCGTCGAGCGGGTCCCTGAATTCGTCGGAAGTGGAGAGTACTTCACTTCCGGCCGCCTCCTCACCTCACGCTGCGGACGACGCCGAGGTGGGGCCCCGAGGGGGGCCTGGTCAAGAGGAGGTGGCGCAGGAGGCGCCGCAAGGCAACCTCCCGGACTCCAGGCACGTGGGGGGCGAGACCTCCAGGGGCTCTAAGCCCGAACCTCGTCCGGACTCCATGCCGGAACCTTCAGCGGTTCCGAAGTCCGGCAAGCGGTCCCTTCATAGGAAGGGTAAGACGCCGGTGTCCTCCGTCCAATTGGAGGCACCGGATAGCTTACTTGAGGCGCTTAACAGCGCCTCCATCGAGGAGGAGCACCGCACTGTTATGAGTGTGGTGATCCAGAAAGTTCAGTCCGCCAAGGCGGGCTGATTGAAGCTTATACCAGCCTTCTAACAGGCTTTGAGGTAAGTTTAGAATATGTAAAAATATTACCGCATAGACGGTAGCCCATGATGCTTAGTTGGTGTTTGGAAAGAAAAGTCAGACTAAGGATCTAAAAGATATCTGTGAGGAGTCTAACATAAGTATGTCAATATGGGAATGCAGGCTCTTATTTGTTGACCTCCGCCAAGACCTTGGCTGCGGAGGTTAATGCATTGAAGTAGAGCCTCGGCGGTCCGAGAACGAGCTCGGCCTTGCCAAGAAGCAGCTCGAGGACAAGGAAGGTAAGTAATACCTTATTAAAGAAATACCTTATAGAAAGGATTTGGTTGCAAAGATAACAGGAATAACATGGAGTGCTGCGGGGCCACAGGCGAGGTGGCGACCACTGAGCAGGCGGTGTCATGACCCAGCTCAAAGCTGCGGGCGCGACCGAGCGAGAGAAGGGGCTGTTGGCGGAGAATGCGGCAAGAGCTCAGGGCTCGTGGAAAAACACGAGGGTTTGGGCGTGACTCGAACCCGAGTCCGAGCTTGCCTCGGCTCTTGAGAGTGCCAAAGCTGCTAAGGCCGAGGCCCAAAAAGCCCTCCGGGAGATTGAGGCAATAAAGAAGATCGCGGCGGGTAAGGCATTCTTTATGCAGAGCAAGAATGTAAAGTCAATTATCTAGTACTTACCCGAATCCGGAGCTCTCCGGAGGCGTTCGTAGATATTCCCGTAGTGTGTCGATCTTGCCGCATTCTACCAAGCGCCAAGGAGGGAGCTCGACGGAGAAGGTGTTACGGTCTCGATATCTTTGAGGCCGACCGTCCGGTGCCCTGGCGACCAGTGAAGCGGCTGGTCGAGCTCCACAAGGTCGCCGAACAGGCCATGAAGGGCCTCATAGTTGGCTGTGGCCATTGGAAGCCGTGCCTGGGAGCTATTTCGGGTTAGTGCAGCGGCTGGTGGACGCCTGTCCATGGATTGAAGTCATCAAGCGCTGAAGGTGCTCGTCGGGCCCTTGCCCTTGCTAAAGTGCACTGGGGCAAGCTGAATGCGGAGAAGCTTGTGACGGACGGGCCACCAAAGGGCAAGGATCATCGCAAGCCCGAGATGTACTATGAGGCGTCTGAAGGTGCCGCCGTATAGCGGATGAGTGCTCCAAAGATGTAATTTTTCAATAGACTCGCATTGGTTATCCTGTACGCTGAAAACTTGTTCATATGTGCTAAGCAACGCTTGTTAATTTAAAATATTACCTTTTGTGCGGCCGTTTATCAAATTTGAGAGATGGCAAGTCGTTGGCTTCAGCCCCCATGCCACAGTCTTTGGGGTGTTAGGGATAAACTTGGCGCTCTTGTTCCGATTCTTGGGTCCATCGAGGAGGCGCTCACGCATGAACCAGCCAACCGGACTTATAGTGCTTGAACACTCTCACTTAGCCATAGAATTCTATAATTTTAAATTTAGTGAAGCCCCTAATATTCGGAAGACCGAGTTAGGCGCTATCACGCCTTGGTCGGACAATGTCGGTTCCTCGCTCTAAGTGACATAAGTCTTTAGGGACCGAAAAAACCTCTCAAAAGCGACCGCTCTCGCCCTATCATGACGGTCAGTTTTAGCTTTCTCCATCGAGGTGCTCAACCCAGCTCAGCGGGCACAATCGCGGTGGTTCTCCGGTGCTACCTTAGCCGATATAACGGAACATAAGGTACCAAAACATGGCAGCCGGGCAAACCCAACTATTGACCCAAGACATGATTGAGCCGATGCATATAATGCTATAAGTTCAGGGTGCCGCACTTGTGAAAGTGTTGAGACTTATCACACCATACTTTTGGGGTACTTAAGCCCTGGTGTATTAGCCGTACCAAATTATGCAGTTGCACAATGTCATAAATGAACACATATATATATATATATATATATATATATATATATATATATATATATATATATATATATATATATATATATATATATATATAGATAAAGAAAGGATTGCAATAATAGGCAAAAGCTATGTATTGTTTATTCAAAAAAAGCGCAAATAAAAGCGAGCGATATAAATTGTGCGATAAGCAAGGTACGAGACTTTTAACATGTCCCCTCGAGGGGTAAGCTGCGGGATGGTATGTAAAACAGGTATCTTGCTCGTAAATAGAGACCACTGGACACTCGGCGCAGTTTTACGCTTCCTCGGCTGTTGCATCGTGAGTTGGTGCGAATGCCGTCTGAGGCTTACGGAGAAGCGAGTCACGAAAGTAAGAAAAAAGAAAAAAGAAAAAGAATGACACAATCGGGGCCCCAGTGCGGTTGAGCCGCGTGCAGGCGCGCCATGGTCGTGCCCTCCCTTATGCCCATGGTATCTCGGGCGTAGTTATGTATGCAGCGTAATCTTTAACCACAATTTCGCGAGGGCTGGGTGAGGAGTCCGGACTAGGGGTGTCCGGATAGCGGACTATCGTCACGACGGACTCCAAGACTATGAAGATACAAGATTGAAGACTTTGTCCCGTGTCGGATGGGACTTTCCTTGGCATGGAAGGCAAGCTTGGCGTCACGGATATGTAGATCTCCTACCATTGTAACCGACTGTGTAACCCTAACCTATCCGGTGTCTATATAAACCGGAGGGTTTTAGTCCATAGGGCGAACAACAATCATACCATAGGCTAGCTTCTAGGGTTTAGCTTCCTTGATCTCGTGGTAGATCTACTCTTGTACTACCCATATCATCAATATTAATCAAGCGGGGTAGGGTATTACCTCCATTGAGAGGGCCGAACACTGGTAAAAACATCGTGTCCCTCGTCTCCTGTTACCATCGCCTAGACACAGTTCGGGACCCCATACCGAGATCCGCGGTTTGACACCGACATTGGTGCTTTCATTGAGAGTTCCTGCGTAGTCGTCACCGATAGGCCCGATGGCTCCTTCGATCATCAACAACGACGCGGTCGGTGAGACTTTTCTCCCGGACAGATCTTCGTGTTCGGGCGGCTTTGCTGCTGCGGGCCAATTAAGCTGGCCATCCGGAGCAGATCGAAGCTTCGCCCGCCATTAGGTCAGATTTGGAAGTTTAAACTATATGGCCGATATCGCGGGGACTTGATCTTGACGGATTCGAGCAGCAACAAGCAGCGCAGATGTCTCGATGGGCATGATATAGCTCTGCAGCGAGCGGTGCCACAGAGGCACGATATCCGCTTCGACCCTTAATCCGGAGCTGGATTCCCGATCGAGGGCGAGTGGTTGGACACCGCCTCGGGGCTACAATCTCTCGGCGATCGAGCGAACTCCATCCTCGTCCCTTGCAAACACCTCGACTCCGGTGCGGACTCCTCTCCGGACTCGAACCCTCCGCGCCCGCCAATCGAATCCGATTGGGCGCGGTCATGGAGTTCATTGCCACGGACATCTTCAAGACTCGCCCTTGGCGACATCCTGAATTCACTAAAGTCTCTCTCTTTATCCGAAGAGCCTGGCGGACTACGGACGGGAAGGTTGGGATGCGGACGACGAAGAAATTCAACACCCACCCACAACCCACTTTGTAGCCCTTTGCCGATGATTTAACCGACATGCTAGACTACGACTCGAAGACATCGACGGTGTGGACAGCGATGCGGAGGCGATCAAGACCAGCGCCCTGAGTGGCTTTGGAAGGCCACCTCGTCATATGACATATATATGGTGGACATCCCAAAAGATGGGAGCGGCGATGGAACAACGGAGGATGACCCTCAAGAAGCGATCGAAGCACCGGCGTCGTGGCGCCGCTCTAAATCCGCCACAATAAAAATGGTGATTCCAGCACGGAGATAATAACACCGGACGGTGCGAAGAGAACCCCCCTCAGCAGGACTCGGGCGGAGGAGGGAGAAGCAAGTCCGCATGACGGTCGCGGCAGAAAGAGAGGTTGAGGGCGATAATTATCGCCTCCCTCGAAGATGAGGCAAGCCTCGGCGACGATGAGTTTGTCGTGCACGAGGATCCCGCCGAACAGAGGCGTTTCAAGCGGGCTTATAGCCACGACAAGCAGCCTCAAGAAAAAGCAGCAACGACTTAGAGCTGACCAAGACACCGCTAGGCGGCGGGTGGACTGAAGTCCTTGCGGCGAAGAGTATGAACTCGAACGCCCTCAAAAGCTACCCCAAACGCAGGCCATTGCCTCGACTAGAGGAGGAAGCACCCAAGTCACCAACGCATGACATGGAAGACCGGCCACCCCGTGGCCGCGATAGAGAGGCCTCTAGACCCTCCGCTTAAGCCACACCCCGACGCCGCTCAAAAAGTACCAAGGCACGGGAAAACGCGCCGGACTTGCGAGATATATTGGAGGATAAGGCAAAACATACAAGATCGATCTACGGATCGCGTGGGCGCCAACAATGCGGGATGATTACCGCCGCGCGGATACAACAAAACCGCCGGGCGAACACGATGAACAAAGCTCATATGAGCTACGTCGTGATATATTATCTGAGCGCCGCACACCCACTATGCTTCACGGATGAAGTAATGGATCATCAAATCCCGAGGGCTTCAAGCGTAAACATCGAATCATAGATGGTACCACAGATCCCGATGCGGATCGAGGATTATCTCCTCCATATCCACATGGCCCGCGGTGATGATCTACATGCCATCAAATACCTCCTACTCAAGCTTAAAGGACCAGCTCGACTTTGGCTCAATAGCTTACCGGCAGAATCAATTGGTTGTTGGGAGGACACGGAAGCCGCATTCCTTGATAACTTCGGGGCACATATGTGCAACCACCAGACGCCGATGACCTTAGCCACATAATTCAGCAGCGGAAGAATCGGCGAGACAATTACGGACTCGGTTCCTAACAAAGAAAAATCAAATCGTTGATTTGTCCGGATGTAGAGGCCCTTACAGCCTTCAAGCATAACATCCACGACGAGTGGCTTGCCCGGCACCTAGGACAGGAAAAGCCGAAATCTATGGCAGCCCTCACAACCCTCATGACTCGCTTTTGTGCGGGAGAGGACAACTGGCTAGCTCGAAGCAACAACTTGGCCAAACATCCTGATAGTCCGGATACCAAGGACAACAATGGCAGATCGCGTCGCAACAAGAACAAGCGCGACATTAACAGCGATATCTTGAAGATCGGCCGTCATGCGGATTTGAGGCTCTAAACCGGTCGTGAAGAAGCCATTCAAAAGAAATACCCAGGCCCGGCCCAACTTGGACGCATACTCGACCTCTTGTGCCAAATACATGGCACCCCGAGAAACCAGCCAATAACACCAACAGGATTGTTGGGTGTTCAAACAAGCGAGCAAGTTAAGTGCGAACTCAATGACAAGGGGCTGCATAGCGATGGCGAGGAAGAGCCCGGCCGCCCGAACAATAGAGGACGAAAGGTTTTCCCACACAAGTGCGGACGGTGAACATGATATCGCAACCCACATACCCAAAAGGGAGCGGAGCGTGCACTACGGGACGTATATGCAATGGAGCGATCGCCGAAAGTTCAGCCCATGGTCTTCTGCCCGATCACCTTCGATCGAAGGACCACCCACTAGCATCCGTCCACGGCGGCCGTCGCATTGGTTCTTGACCCAATTATTGACGGATTTCACCTCACCGAGTCTGATGGATGGCGGTAGCAACTGAACCTGCTTTATCGGGATCTGATGCATAAAATGGGCATAGACCCCTCAAGGATTAAACCTACAAAGGCGACCTTTAAAGGCGTCATACGGTGTAGAGGCCAATTATGCAGCTCGGTCACACTCGAAGCGGTCTTGGATCTCCGGATAACTTCCGAAGCAAAGAGTTAATCTTCGACATCGTCCCATTCGCGGCGGCTATCATACCTTTGCCGGACGAACCACATTTGCAAAGTTCAATGCGGTGCCGCTTTTCGCATACCTCAAGCTCAAAATGCCAGGCCCTCGAGGAGTAATCACGGTCAATGGAAACACCGAACGCTCTCTCCGAGCGAAGGAGCATCGGCGGCCCTCATGGCGGAGGTGCAAAGCAGCCTCTCACGGCAATTCTCGAGTCCGGCCACTAAGCGTCCGGACAACGCCAAGCGCCCGAGTAACTCGCAACAAGACCACAGCACGATTCAAGCACGAGTAGCAATCGGGCCCCAACCCCAACCCTCGCGAAATTGCGATGCTAGTATTACGCGAGATAATTACGCTCGGAGATACCATGGGCACATGGGGAGGGCAAGACAACGAGACGCCAAGAATGCGACTCGACCGCACTGGGGCTCCGTTTGTGTCACTTCCTTTTCTTTTTCTTTTCTTCCTTTTTTACTTCAGGACTCCGTCTTTGAGAAGTCCTGTCCGGCACTCGAATCGCTGAACTCACGATGCAACAGCCAGGGAAGCGGAAAGCCACGTCAAGTGTTTAGGTGGTCTCTATTACGAGCATTATACCTGTTTTACATATCATCCAGCAGCTTACCCCTGGAGGGGGACATGTTAGATAGTCCCATCCCTTGCTTATCGCACTATTTTTATCGTTCTGCTTCCATTGCAGTACCTTTTTGAATAAACAATACATAGCTTTTGCTTATTATTGCTCTACTTCCTTTATATACACATATGTTCATTACACAACATGTTGCAACCGTACACTTTGGTACGGCCAATACACCAGGGGCTCAAGTATCCCAAAATTATGGTGTGATAAGTCCGAACACTTTCACAAGTGCGGCACCCCGAACTTATAGCATTATATGAATTGGCTCCGAATCATGTCTTGGGTCAATAGTTGGGTTTGCCCGGCTCCCGTGTTTTGGTACCTTACGTTCCGCTATATCGGCTAAGGTAGCACTGGAGAACCCTGCGATTGTGCCCAGATTATCTTTGGGTCGAGCACCTCGATGGAGAAAGCTAAAACTGACCGTCATGATAGGGCGAGAGCGATCGCTGTTCGAGAGGTTTTTTCGGTCCCTAAAGACTTATGCCGCTTAGAGCGAGGAACCGAATTGTCCGCCAAGGCGTGGATAGCGCCCGAACTCGGTCTTCGAATACTAGGGGCTTCACGAAATTTAAAATTATAGAATTCTATGGCTAAGAGAGTGTTCAAGCACTATAAGTCCGGTTGCCTTGTTCGTTGTGTTGGCGCCTCCCTAGATGGACCCAAGAATGGGAACAAGAGTGCTCAAGTTTATCCGAACACCCAAAGACTTTTCGTGGCATTGGGGTTGAAGCCAACGACTTGCATCTCTCAAATTTGATAAGCGGCCGCCTGAAGGTAATATTTTAAATTCATAAGCGTTGCTTAGCGCATATGAACAAGTTTTCAGCGTCAGGATAACAAATGCGAGTTTGTTCAAAATTACATCTGGAGCACTCATCCGCTATTCGGCGGGCACCCTTGAGAGGCCCTCATAGTACATTTGGGCGTGCGATGCTCATGGCCCTTGGTGGCCCATCCGTCACAAGCCTTTCCGCATCCAGCTTGCCCCAGTGCACTTTAGCACGGGCAAGGGCCCGACGGACACCTTCAATATAGGCGGAGCGCTTGATGACTTCAAGCCGCGGACAGCATCCACCAGCCCTCGCACCAAGTCAAGTAGCTCCGGGCATGGCCTCCAATGGCCATAGCCGCTTATAAGGCCCTTCATGGCCTGTTCGGCGACCTTATGGAGCTCGACTAGCTGTTTCAACTGGTCGCTCAGGGGCACGGATGGTCGGCCTCAAAGATACCGAGACCGAACACCTTCTCCGTGGAGCTCCCCTCTGGGCGCGGTAGAATGCGGCAGACATCGCCTCCACGGGCAAATCTGCGAATGCTCCCGGAGAGTTCGAATCCGGGTAAGTAATGTAATTGAATTTTACATTCTTGCTTTGCATAAAGAATGCCTTACCCGCCGCTATCTTCTTTAGTGCTTCAATTTCTTGGAGGGCTTTTTGGGCCTCGGCCTTAGCAGCTTTGGCACTCTTAAGAGCCGAGGCGAGCTCGGACTCTCGAGTCTTCGAGTCACGCTCCAAACTCTCATGTTTTTCCATGAGAGCTTGGAGCTCTTGCCGCACCTTGGCCAGCTGCGCCTCCCCCTTCTCTCGCTTGGTGCGTTCCGCAGCCGCTTTGTTTTCGGCCACGGACACCGCTGCCTTCAGGGCCGCCACCTCGTTCGTGGCCCCTGCAGTACCCATGTTATTCCTGTTATTTTTCGCAACCAAAACCTTTTCTATAAGGTATTTCTTTAATAAGGTATTACTTACCTTCCTTGTCCTCGAGCTCCTTCTTGGCTTGTCCGAGCTCGTTCTCGGACTGCTCGAGGTTCTGCTTCAATACATTGACCTCCGCAATCAGTGCGGCAGAGGTCAGCAGTGCAGCCTGCATTCCCATATTGACATACTTATGTTAGACTCCTGCGTATATCTTTTTAGATCCTTAGTCCGCTTTTCTTTCCGAACACGAACTAAGCATCGAGGGCTCTTGTCTATGCGGTTATATTTTTACATATTCTAAAACTTACCTCAAAGCCTGTTAGAAGGTGGTACAAGCTTGAGTCGATCCGCTCTTGGCGGACTGAACTGTCGAGATCACCACACTCATGGCAAGGCGGTGTCCTCCTTGATGGAAGGTTAAGCGCCTCAGAGCTATCCGGTGCCTCCGGTTGGACGGAGGACACCGGCGTCTTACCCTTCTTTGCGAAGGATCCGATGTCCGGACTTGAACGTGATGGTTCCGGCATGGAGTCCGGACGAGGGTCGGGCTTAGAGCCCCTGGGGATCTTGCCCCCCATGCGCCTAGAGTCCGGGAGGTCGCCTTGTGGCACCTCCTGCGCTACCTCCTCTTGACCAAGCCCCTCTTGGGGCCCCTTGCCATGTGTCGCCTGCAGCAAGATGAGGCGAGGAGGCGGAGGCAGTACTCTCCATTTCCGGCGAGCCGAGGACCCGCCGATGAATCGGCGAACTCGCCCTTGGGCGGCTGCACGGTTGTTCAACATTAGAGAACACTGCAATAATAATAAAAACCATGGGTATCAGGACACTTACGATCTCGCCAGGCTTGGCCCTTGTAGGCGATCCTCCTCGTCGTCGGCGTTGGTGGAGAAGTCCGGAGGAAGGGTTCTTCCCTTCTTAGACCCTCCGGCCTCCCGGTGGGCGGCCTTCCTTTTCTTCTCCTCCCCCGTTGGGGAGGAGCTTCTTCTTCTTCCTCCTCATCTTCAGGAGAAGATTCCGCTTCGGAATCTGACAGCACCTGGCGTCGAGAGCTCCTTCGAGTTCCCGTGACCTCCTTCTTGGCCTTCTTCTCCGGCACCACGTACGGCGCCGGAGCCAGCAGCCCCGTCAATCGGGCGTCCGCTGGGTCTTCTGGCAAAGGGGCCAGACAGTTAATCTGTCGGACGTCTTCACCGATCTGTCAAAGATTAGGGAGTTTTAGATCCCACGAGAGTCAATCTATGAAAAAGAGTCCCATAAAGGGTAAAATAACACCTCGCGGCTGGACGCTGCGAGCAGTATCCGCGATCTTTGGTAGCGGATCTTTGGGAACCGCGCCCTTGAACAGCACCTTCGTGCATCTTCGTACGTAGTGTCGAAGAGCCGTTCAAGATTTGGTGTTGTGCCGGATCGAACTCCCACAAGTTAAAGGCCCTTTGTTGGCATGGGAGAATCCGCGGATGAGCATCACCGGATTACGTCGACGAGCCTAAGATTCTTGGCCACCAGGTTTGGACGCGTGTTTGAAGTCCGGATGTCTCGTCGAATTCCCCATGTCGGGCCCATCTCTTTCCATGACGAGAGCCGTGGGGAAGCCAGATCTGAATTCGGGGCCGCCGCCCATTTGGTGTTTGGGCTCGGTGATGTAGAACCACCCGATTGCCACCCTTTATTGTCTCCATGAAGGCGCCTTGAGCCATGGGACTTTGGCCATCTTGCCAACCATGGCGCCTCAAGACTCCGCCGACGGCCGCCCACTATCTTGGCCGGACGTTGAGATCTTCAGCCATAAGCGAAGTGGGGCTGGATGCGAGGAAAGCCTCGCACCTGACGATAAACGCCGAGATGTTGAGGATGAAATTGGGCCAGTCGTGGAAGTCCAGGCCGTAGTAGAACATGAGCCCCGGACAAATGGGTGAAGAGGAAAGCCTAGTCCATGGAGGAAGTGGGGAGAAACACCACCTCTCACGGGGCCTGTGGGTCGGAATGAGCTGCCCCTCGTCGGGAAGCTCTGTGTGACGATGTTGCCGGACAAGTATCCGGCCTCCCGCGATCTTTCGATGTGCCCCTCCGTGATGGAGGAGGCCATCCACCTGCCTCCCGCTCGGACATGATTGGAGAAAGGTTGAGGTGGGATGTGCGGACTTGGGCGCTGGAGCTCGAGTCTTGGAAATGGATAAGCAAAGGAGGAAGAAGGCGTAGGTGAAAAGGTGGATCCTTATCCCCTTATATAGACGGACGAAGCTATGCGTCCCCCACCAGCCTGGTAAAACTCGCTTATTTCCCAAGCGCCGTAATCAATGGCGTGGATGGGTTACCCACGTCCGTATTGATGAGAATCCCGGAATAAGGGGGCACGATCTGTGCTTTGATAAGACGTGCCAAGGAAACCGCCTCGCTAAACACGCTGAGGTGGGAACAGTAAAAAAACGATTCATATAAAGGCCTTGCCGTGGTGTGATGTCACGCCGCGGGATACTTCAGCAGATCTGTGCAAAAATTATTCTCTCTACGGTGTTGTGTGGAACTTGTTTTGCAGAGCCGAACACTATCCTTGTGTTCAAAACCTTCTATGAAGTATTCGGAGGAGGAACCCTCCTCGCAATGCCGAAGACAATCAACGCGCCAGACTCATCGTCATTGAAGCCTGGTTCAGGGGCTACTGAGGGAGTCCCGGACTAGGGGGTGTCCGGATAGCCGGACTATCGTCACGGCCGGACTCCAAGACTATGAAGATACAAGATTGAAGACTTCGTCCGTGTCCGGATGGGACTTTCCTTGGCGTGGAAGGCAAGCTTGGGGATACGGATATGGAGATCCCCTACCATTGTAACCGACTACTGTGTAACCCTAACCTATCCGGTGTCTATATAAACCGGAGGGTTTTAGTCCGTGGGGCTAACAACAATCATACCATAGGCTAGCTTCTAGGGTTTAGCCTCCTTGATCTCGTGGTAGATCTACTCTTGTACTACCCATATCATCAATATTAATCAAGCAGAGTAGGGTATTACCTCCATCGAGAGGGCCCGAACCTGGGTAAAAACATCGTGTCCCTCGTCTCCTGTTACCATCCGCCTAGACGCACAGTTCGGGACCCCCTACCTGAGATCCGCCGGTTTCGACACCGACACTGGGGTTGGGGCCGGATTGCTACGCGTGCTTGAATCGTGCCAGGCGGTCTTGTTGTAGGTTACTCCGAGCGCGCTTGACAGTGTCCAGACGTTTAATGGCCGGACTCGAGAATTGTTGTGAGAGGCTGCTTTGAACCTCCGCCGCGAGGGCCGCCGTGTGCTCCTCCGTTCGGAGAGAGCATTCGGTGTTTCCATTAACCGTGATTACTCCTCGAGGGCCTGGCATCTTGAGCTTGAGGTATGCATAGTGCGGCACCGCATTGAACTTTGCAAATGCGGTTCGTCCAAGCAGTGCGTGATAGCCGCTGCGGAACGAGACTATGTCAAAGATTAACTCTTCGCTTCGGAAGTTATCCGGGGATCCGAAGACCACTTCGAGTGTAACTGAGCCTGTACAATTGGCCTCTACACCCGGTATGACGCCTTTAAATGTCATCTTTGTGGGTTTAATCCTTGAGGGGTCTATGCCCATTTTGCGCGATCTTGTATCCTAATAAAGCAGGTTCAGGCTGCTACCGCCGTCCACGGGACTACGGTGAGGTGAAATCCATCAATAATTGGGTCAAGAACCAATGCGGCGAAACCGCCGTGGCGGATGCTAGTGGGGTGGTCCTTCGATCGAAGGTGATCGGGCGGGAAGACCATGGGTTGAACTTGAGCGTCTGGCTCCATCAGCAGATATCGTCCCTTAGTGCACGCTTCCGCTCCCTTTTGGGTATGTGGGTTGCGTATATCATGTTCATCGTCCGCACTTGTGGGGAAAGCCCTTCATCCTCTATTGTTGGTGGCTGGGCTCTTCCTCGTCTTCGCTATGCAGCCCCTTGTCATTGAGTTCGGCACTTAACTTGCTCGCTTGCTTGAACACCCAACAATCCTGTTGGTGTGATTGGCTGGTTTTGGGGTGCCATGTATCCGCTGCGATCGAGTATTCGGTCCAAGTTGGGCCAGGCCCAGGTATTTCTTTTGAATGCCTTCTTCCGCCGACCGGGTTTAGAGCCTCTGAATCCGGCATTGACCGCCGTGTTTTCATCATTGTCGCCGTTAACGCGGCGCTTGTTCTTATTCGCGACGCGACCTGCCATTGCTGTCCTTGGTATCCGAACTACCGGGTTTTTGGTCAAGTTGTTACTACGAGCTAGCTAGCTGTCCTCTCCCGCAAAAGCGGGTCATGAGTGTGGTGAGGGCTGCCATGGATTTCGCTTTTCTGTCCTAGGTGCGGGCTAGCCACTCATCGCGGATGTTATGTTTGAAGGCTGCAAGGGCCTCTGCATCCGGACGATCGGCGATTTGATTTTTCTTGGTTAGGAACCGTGTCCGTAATTGTCCGGCCGATTCTTACGGCTGCTGAATTATATGGCTAAGGTCTTGGCGTCGGTGGTCGCACATATGTGCCCGGAAGTTATCAAGGAATGCGGCTTCGTGTCCTCCCAACAACCGATTAACTATCTTTGGCAAGCTGTTGAGCCAATGTCGAGCTGGTCCTTTAAGCTTGAGTGGGAGGTATTTGATGGCATGTAGATCATCACCGCGGGCCATGTGGATATGGAGGAGATAGTCCTTGATCCAGACCGCAGGATCTGTGGTACCATCGTATGATTCGATGTTTACGGATTTGAAGCCCTCAGGGATTTGATGATCCATTACTTCATCTATGAAGCATAGTGGGTGTGCGGCGCCTCTGTATTGGGCTATATCACGACGTAGCTCATATGAGCTTTGTCTCATTGTGTTCGCCCGGCCGAGTTCTTTGATCCGGCGTGACGGTTATCATCACGTGTCGTGGGGCGCCCACACGATCCGTAGATCGATCTTGTATGTCTTGCCTTGTCCTCCAATATGTCTCATAGGTTTGGCATGTTTCCCCGTGCCTTGGTACTTTTTGAGCGACGCCGGAGTGCGGCTTGAATGGAGGGTCGAGAGGCCTCTCTGTCGCGACCACGGGATGGCCGGTCGGCCGCATCATGCGCTGGTGATGTAGGTTTGGGTGCTGCTTCCTCTAACTGGGGTAGCAGCCTGCGTTTGGGGTATCTCTTGGAGGGCGTTCGAGTTCATACTCTTCGCTGCAAGGACTTGATCCATTTGTCGACTAGCAGGTCTTGGTCAGCTCTAAGCTGTTGCTGCTTTTTCTTGAGGCTGCTTGCCGTGGCCATAAGCCCACGTTTGAAACGCTCCTATTGGCGGGATCCTCGTGCACGACAAATTAAATGTCGTCGAGGCTTGCCTCGTCTTGGAGGGAGGCGATAATTATCGTCCTCTACCTCTCTTTTTCACAGACCGTCGTGCGGTCTTGCTTCTCCCTCCTCCCTGCCTTTGAGTCCTGCTTTGGAGGGTCGTCTTCGCACCTTGTCCGGTGTTATTGTCTCCGTGCGGAATCACCGTTCTTCTTGTGGCGGGATTTAGAACGGCGCCGCTGACGTCGGCGTTTGGGTTGTTTCTTGGAGGGGTCATCCTCCGCCGTTCCATCGCCATTCCCATCTTTTGGGATGTCCACCATGTATATGTCATATGACGAGGTGGCCTTCCAGTGCCCTGTAGGCGCTGGGTCTTGGTCGTCTCCGGCATCGTCGTCCATACCGTCGATGTCTTCGGAGTAGAAGTCGAGCATGTCGGTTAAATCATCGACAGTGGCTACAAAGTGGGTGGTGGGTGGGCGTTGAATTTCTTCGTCGTCCGCATCCCAACCTTCCTGACCGTAGTCCGGCCAGGGCTCTCGTGATAAAGAGAGGTACTTTAGTGAATTCAAGATGTCGCCAAAGGGTGAGTGCTGAAAGATGTCCGCGGCAGTGAACTCCATGACCGACGCCCAATCGGATTCCATTGGCAGGGGCGCGGAGGGTTCGGAGTCTGGAGAGGAGTCCGACACCTTGGAGTCACGGTCTTCGCAAAGGACAGGGATGGAGTTCGGCTCAATCGCCGTTGAGATCATAGCCCCGAGGTGGTGTCCAACCACTCGCCCTCGATCGGGGCGAGTCGGCTCCGAGCTAAGGGTCGGAGCGACGCTGGTGCGACCTCGTGACACTTGTTCGCGGCAGAGCTAGATCGTGCCCACCGAGACAAGTCTGGCGCGCTTGGTGTGGCTCGAATCCGTCGAAGATCAAGTCTCCACGGACATCGGCCATATAGTTCAAGCTTCCAAATCTGACGATGGCGGGGTGTAGCTTCGATCTGCTCCGGATGGCCAAGTGAATTGGCCCAGATGCAAAGCCGCCGAATCTGAAGATCTGTCCGGGAGAAAAGTCTCACCTGGACGCGTCGTTGTTGATGATCGAAGGAGCCATCGGGCCTATAGGTGACGCACGGAGGAACTCTCAATGAAAGCACCAATGTCGGTGTCAAAACCGGCGGATCTCGGGTAGGGGGTCCGCTATGCGTCTAGGCGGATGGTAACAGGAGACAAGGGACACGATGTTTTACCAGGTGTTCGGCCCTCTCGATGGAGGTAATACCCTACCCTGCTTGATTAATATTGATGATATGGGTAGTACAAGAGTAGATCTACCACGAGATCAAGGAGGCTAAACCCTAGAAGCTAGCCTATGGTATGATTGTTGTTCGTCCTACGGACTAAAACCCTTCGGTTTATATAGACACCGAATAGGGTTAGGATTACACAGAGTCGGTTACAATGGTAGGAGATCTACATATCCGTATCGCCAAGCTTGCCTTCCACGCCAAGGAAAGTCCCATCCGGACAAGGGACGAAGTCTTCAATCTTGTATCTTCATAGTCTTGGAGTCCGGCCAAAGATGATAGTTCGGCTATCCGGACACCCCCTAGTCCAGGACTCCCTCAGATATGTTTCTCGTTTATGGAGGTGACAAAGAGCTCATCGTAAATGGTTACGTTGATGCAAACTTTGACACTCATCCGGACGATTCTAAATCGCAAACCGGATACGTATTTATATTGAACGGTGGAGCTGTCAGTTGGAGCAGTTCTAAACAAAGCGTCGTGGCGGGATCTACGTGTGAAGCGGAATACATAGGTGCTTCGGAAGCAGCAAATGAAGGAGTCTGGATGAAGGAGTTCATATCTGATCTAGGTGTCATACCTACTGCATCGGGTCCAATGAAAATCTTTTGTGACAATACTGGTGCAATTGCCTTGGCAAAGGAATCCAGATTTCACAAGAGAACCAAGCACATCAAGAGACGCTTCAACTCCATCCGAGATCAAGTCCAGGTGGGAGACATAGAGATTTGCAAGATACATACGGATCTGAATGTTTCAGACCCATTGACTAAGCCTCTTCCACGAGCAAAACATGATCAACACCAAGGCTCCATGGGTGTTAGAATCATTACTGTGTAATCTAGATTATTGACTCTAGTGCAAGTGGGAGACTGAAGGAAATATGCCCTAGAGGCAATAATAAAGTTATTATTTATTTCCTTATATCATGATAAATGTTTATTATTCATGCTAGAATTGTATTAACCGGAAACATGATACATGTGTGAATACATAGACAAAGAGAGTGTCACTAGTATGCCTCTACTTGAGTAGCTCGTTAATTAAAGATGGTTATGTTTCCTAACCATAGACATGAGTTGTCATTTGATTAACGGGATCACATCATTAGGAGAATGATGTGATTGACTTGACCCATTCCGTTAGCTTAGCACTTGATCGTTTAGTATGTTGCTATTTCTTTCTTCATGACTTATACATGTTCCTATGACTATGAGATTATGCAACTCCCGTTTACCGGAGGAACACTTTGTGTGCTACCAAATGTCACAACGTAACCGGGTGATTATAAAGGTGCTCTACAGGTGTCTCCGAAGGTACTTGTTGAGTTGGCGTATTTCGAGATTAGGATTTGTCACTCTGATTGTTGGAGAGGTATCTCTGGGCCCACTCGGTAATATACATCACTATAAGCCTTGCAAGCATTGTAACTAATGAGTTAGTTGCAGAATGATGTATTACAGAACGAGTAAAGAGACTTGCCAGTAACGATATTGAACTAGGTATTGAGATACCGATGATCGAATCTCGGGTAAGTAACATACCGATGACAAAGGGAACAAACGTATGTTGTTATGCGGTTTGACCGATAAAGATCTTCGTAGAATATGTGGGAGCCAATATGAGCATCCAGGTTCCGCTATTGTTTATTGACCGGAGACGTGTCTCGGTCATGTCTACATAGTTCTCAAACTCGTACGGTCTGCATGCTTAAAGTTCGGTGGCGATCGGTATTATGAGTTTTTGTGTTTTGATGTACCGAAGGTAGTTCGGAGTCCAGGATATGATCACGGACATGACGAGGAGTCTCGAAATGGTCAAGACGTAAAGATCGATATATTGGACGACTATGTTCGGACACCGGAAAGGTTCCGGAAGGTTTCGAACATATACCAGAGTACCGTGGGGTTAGCGGAACCCCCCGGGGAGTTAATTCGGCCTCATGGGCCCTAGTGGGAGAAGAGGAGGGGCGGCCAAGGGCAGCCGCACGCCCCTCCCCCTCTAGTCCGAATTGGACAAGGGGGGGGGGGCTCCCCCCTTTCCTTCTCTTCCTCTCTCCCTTCCTTCTCCCCTCCTACTCCAACTAGGAAAAGAGGGAGTCCTACTCCCGGTGGGAGTAGGACTCCCCCCTTGGCGCGCCCTCCTCCTGGCCGGCCGCCTCCCCCCTAGCTCCTTTATATACGGGGGCAGGGGGGCACCCCATAGACACACAAGTTGATCTGTTGATCTCTCCCAACCGTGTGCGGTGCCCCCCTCCACCATAATCCACCTCGATCATATCGTAGCGGTGCTTAGGCGAAGTTCTGCGTCGGTAGCATCATCATCACCGTCATCACACCGTCGTGCTGACGAAACTCTCCTGCGAAGCTTTGCTGGATCGGAGCTCGCGGGACGTCATCGAGTTGAACGTGTGCTGAACTCGAAGGTGTCGTGCGTTCAGTACTTGGATCGGTCGGATCGTGAAGACGTACGACTACATCAACCGCATTGTGCTAACGCTTCCACTTTCGGTCTACGAGGGTACGTGGACACACTCTCCCCTCTCCTTGCTACGCATCATTGATACGTCTCCAACGTATCTATAATTTTTGTTGTTCCATGCCATTATATATTCTGTTTTGGATGTTTAATGGGCTTTATTATACTCTTTTATATTATTTTTGGGACTAACCTATTAACCGGAGGCCCAGCCCAAATTGCTGTTTTTTTTGCCTATTTCAGTGTTTTGAAGGAAAGGAATATCAAACGGAGTCCAAACAGAATGAAACCTTCAGGAACGTGATTTTTGGAACAAACATGATCTAGAGGACTTGGAGTAGACGTCAAGAAACATACGAGGAAGCCACGAGGTAGGGGGCGCGCCCTCCCCCCTCGTGGGCCCCTCGTGGCTCAACCGACCTACTTCTTCCTCCTATATATACCTACGTACCCCCAAACCATCAGAAGAGCCCACAAAAGCCTAATTCCACCGCTGCAACCTTCTGTACCCGTGAGATCCCATCTTGGGGCCTTTTCCGGCGTCCTGCCGGAGGGGGCAGTGATCACGGAGGGCTTCTACATCAACACCATAGCCTCTCCAATGATGTGTGAGTAGTTTAACTCAGACCTTCGGGTCCATGGTTATTAGCCAGATGGCTTCTTCTCTCTCTTTGGATCTCAATACAAAGTTCTCCTCGATTCTCTTGGAGATCTATTTGATGTAACTTTTCTTTTGCGGTTTGTTTGTCGAGATCCGATGAATTGTGGGTTTATGATCAAGATTATCTATGAACAATATTTGAATCTTCTCTGAATTATTTTATGTATGATTGGTTATCTTTGCAAGTCTCTTCGAATTATCAGTTTGGTTTGGCCTACTAGATTGATCTTTCTTGCAATGGGACAAGTGCTTAGCTTTGGGTTCAATCTTGCGGTGTCCTTTCCCAAAGGATTTGGGGCAGCAAGGCACGATTGTTGTTGCCATCGAGGATAAAAAGATGGGGTTTATATCATATTGCATGAGCTTATCCCTCTACATCATGTCATCTTGCTTAAAGCATTACTCTGTTCTTATGAACTTAATACTCTAGATGCATGCTGGATAGCGGTCGATGTGTGGAGTAATAGTAGTAGATGCAGAATCATTTTGGTCTACTTGTCACGGACGTGATTCCTATATACATGACCATACCTAGATATTCTCATAATTATGCACTTTCCTATCAATTGCTCGACAGTAATTCGTTCCCCCACCGTAACACTTATGCTATCTTGAGAGGAGCCACTAGTGAAACCTATGGCCCCCGGGTCTATTTTCCATCATATTAATCTCCCGACAACAAGCTATTTCTGGTGCCGTTTATTTTACTTTGCATCTTTATTTACTCTTTATCATAAAAATACCAAAAATATTATCTTATCATATCTATCAGATCTCACTCTCTAAGTGACCGTGAAGGGATTGACAACCCCTTTATCGCGTTGGTTGCGAGGTTCTTATTTGTTTGTGTAGGTGCATGGGACTCGAGCGTAGTCTCCTATTGGATTGATACTTTGGTTCTCAAAAACTGAGGGAAATACTTACGCTACTTTACTGCATCACCCTTTCCTCTTCAAGGGAAAACCAACGCAGTGCTCAAGAGGTAGCAAGAAGGATTTCTGGCGCCGTTGCCGAGGAGTCTATGCACAAGTCAAGACATACCAAGTACCCATCACAAACTCTTATCCCCCGCATTACATTATTTGTCATTTGCCTCTCGTTTTCCTCTCCCCCACTTCACCTTTGCCGTTTTATTCACCCTCTCTTTCCGTTCGTTTTTTCCGCTCGCTTCTTGTTTGCTCGTGTGTTGGGTTGCTTGCTTGTCACGATGGCTCAAGACAACACTAAATTGTGTGACTTTGCCAATACCAACAACAATGATTTTCTTAGCACTCCGATTGCTCCTCTTACCGATGCTGAATCTTGTGAAATTAATGCTGCCTTGCTGAATCTTGTCACGAAAGATCAATTCGCCGGCCTTCCTAGTGAAGGTGCCGCTACCCATCTAAATAGCTTTGTTGATTTGTGTGATATGCAAAAGAAGAAAGATGTGGACAATGATATCGTTAAGTTGAAACTATTTCCGTTCTCGCTTAGAGATCGTGCTAAAGCTTGGTTTTCGTCTTTGCCTAAAAATAGTATTGATTCTTGGAATAAGTGCAAAGATGCTTTTATCTCTAAGTATTTTCCTCCCGCTAAGATCATCTCTCTTAGAAACAATATTATGAATTTTAAGCAACTTGATCATGAACATGTTGCACAAGCTTGGGAGAGAATGAAATTAATGATACGCAATTGCCCTACTCATGGTTTGAATTTATGGATGATTATACAAAAAAATTATGCCGGATTGAATTTTTCTTGTAGAAATCTTTTAGATTCGGCCGCGGGAGGCACTTTTACGGAAATCACTTTACGAGAAGCTACTAAACTCCTAGATAATATTATGGCCAATTATTCTCAATGGCACACCGAAAGATCTACTAGTAAAAAGGTGCATGCGATAGAAGAAATCAATGTTTTGAGTGGAAAGATGGATGAACTTACGAAATTATTTGCTAATAAGAGTGTTGCTTCTGATCCTAATGATATGCCTTTGTCTACTTTGATTGAGAATAATAATGAATCTATGGATGTGAATTTTGTTGGTAGGAATAATTTTGGTAACAACGCTTATAGAGGAAACTTTAATCCTAGGCCGTATCCTAGTAATTCCTCTAATAATTATGGTAATTCCTACAACAACTCTTATGGACATTTTAATAAGATGCCCTCTGAATTTGAGACTAGTGTTAAAGAATTTATGATTTCTCAAAAGAATTTCAATGATTTGCTTGAATTTTGTTTGCTTAAAGTAGACGAATTTGCTAGGAATGTGGATAGAATTCCTCTTGATGTTGATTCTTTGAAACTTAGATTTATTCCACCTAAGTATGATATCAATGAGTCTCTCAAAGCTATGAGAATTTCCATTGATGAGTGCAAGGAAAGAACCGCTAGGATGCGTGCTAAGAAAGATTGCTTTGTAAAAGCGTGTTCTTCTAATTTTTATGAGAATAAATATGAAGATCTAAAAGTTATTGATGTGACCCCTATTAAATCTTTGTTTTGCAATATGAATCTTGATAATTATGGCACTGGAGATGAGTCAACTTTAGTTAGAAGGCGTCCCAAAAATTCGGTGTTTCTAGATCTTGATGCAAGTGGGATTGAAGAGGTCAAAACTTTAGATATCAATGAACCCACTATCTTGGATTTCAAGGAATTTAATTATGATAATTGCTCTTTGATAGATTGTATTTCCTTGTTGCAATCCGTGCTAAATTCTCCCCATGCTTATAGTCAAAATAAAGCTTTTACTAAACACATCGTTGATGCTTTAATGCAATTTTATGAAGAAAAACTTGAGTTGGAAGTTTCTATCCCTAGAAAACTTTATGATGAGTGGGAACCTACTATTAAAATTAAAATTAAAGATCATGTATGCTATGCTTTGTGTGATTTGCGTGCTAGTGTTTCCATGATTCCAAAAACTTTGTGTGATTTGTTAGGTTTCCGCGAATTTGATGATTGCTCTTTAAACTTACACCTTGCGGATTCCACTATTAAGAAACCTATGGGAAGAATTAATGATGTTCTTATTGTTGCAAATAGGAACTATGTGCCCGTAGATTTTATTGATCTTGATATAGATTGCAATCCTTCATGTCCTATTATTCTTGGTAGACCTTTCCTTAGAACGATTGGTGCAATTATTGATATGAAGGAAGGGAATATTAGATTCCAATTTCCGTTAAGGAAAGGCATGGAACACTTCCCTAGAAAGAATGTTAAATTACCTTATGAATCTATTATGAGATCCACTTATGGATTGCCTACCAAAGATGGCAATACCTAGATCTATCCTTGCTTTTATGCCTAGCTAAGGGCGTTAAACGATAGCGCTTGTTGGGAGGCAACCCAATTTTTTTTTGCTTTTTTCTGTTTAGGAATAAATAATCCATCTAGCCTCTGGTTACATTTTTGTGTGTGTTTTAATTAGTGTTTGTTCCAAGTTAAACCTATATGATCTTCTTGGATGATAGTTATTTGATCTTGCTGAAAATTCCAGAAACTTTCTGTTCACGAAAAAAATTGTTAAAAATCACCAGAACATAATAAAATACTGATTCAAATTGCAGTAGATAAATAAACAAATTGTATAGGTCGTCCTATTTTGGTAGATTTTTCTGAGTTCCAGAAGTTTGCGTTAGTTACAGATTACTACAGACTGTTCTTTTTTTGACAAATTCTGTTTTTCGTGTGTTGTTTGCTTATTTTGATGAATCTATGGCCAGTAAAATAGTTTATAAACCATAGAGAAGTTGGAATATAGTAGGTTTAACACCAATATAAATAAAGAATGAGTTAATTACAGTACCTTGAAGTGGTGTTTTGTTTTCTTTCGCTAACGGAGCTCATGAGATTTTCTATTAAGTTTTGTGCTGTGAAGTTTTCAAGTTTTGGGTAAGGATTTGATGGATTATGGAACAAGGAGTGGCAAGAGCCTAAGCTCAGGGATGCCCAAGGCACCCCAAGGTAAATCTAAGGACACCAAAAAGCCAAAGCTTGGGGATGCCCCGGAAGGCATCCCCGCTTTTGTCCTCGTCCATCGGTAACTTTACTTGGAGCTATATTTTTATTCACCACATGATAAGTGTTTTGCTTGGAGCGTCTTGTATGATTTGAATCTTTGCCTTTTAGTTTACCACAATCATCCTTTCTGTACACACATTTTGAGATAGACACACATGATTCGGAATTTATTAGAATACTCTATGTGCTTCACTTATATCTTTTGAGCTATATAGTTTTTGTTCTAGTGCTTCACTTATATCTTTTAGAGCACGACGGTGGTCTTGTTTTATAGAAACTATTGTTCTCTCATGCTTCACTTATATTATTTTGAGAGTCCTACAAAACAACATGGTAATTTGCTTAAATTGAGAAGGTAGTCCTAATATGATAGGCATCCAAGATTAGTAAAAACTTTCTTATAAGTGCGTTGAATATTAAGAGAAGTTTGATGCTTGATAATTGTTTTGAGATATGAAGATGGTGATATTAGAGTCATGCTAGTTGAGTAGTTGTGAATTTGATAAATACTTGTGTTAAAGTTTGTGATTCCCATAGCATGCACGTATGGTGAACCGTTATGTGATGAAGTCGGAGCATGATTTATTGATTGATTGTCATCCTTATGAGTGGCGGTCGGGGACGAGCGATGATCTTTTCCTACCAATCTATCCCCCTAGGAGCATGTGCGTAATACTTTGTTTCGATAACTAATAGATTTTTGGAACAAGTATATGAGTTCTTTATGACTAATGTTGAGTCCATGGATTATACACACTCTCACCCTTGCACCATTGCTAGCCTCTCTAATATCGCACACTTTTCGCCGGTATCGTACACCCACCATATACCTTCCTCAAAACAGCCACCATACCTACCTATTATGGCATTTTCATAGCCATTCCGAGATATATTGCCATGCAACTTTCCACCGTTCCGTTTACTATGACACGCTCCATCATTGTCATATTGCTTTGCATGATCATGTAGTTGACATCCTATTTCTGGCAAAGCCACCGTTCATAATTTTTTATACATGTCACTCTTGATTCATTGCATATCCCGGTACTCCGCCGGAGGCATTCATATAGATTCATTGTATCAACTGTTTCAACCCCCGGGGGCTACTGGTATATAATTATCATATTTGGACAATGTAAACTTACCTGTATATCTTTTAAATATCGCTCGTGGCTCGACAAGCCCGCCTCAAGCAGCTCGGATGTATGCATCACCGAAGTGAAGGCATTGAATGCCTCTTTTGTAAAGCCAGTGGTCGTGAGACCGGCTTCAGCGCCGATGATTCATGGCGCCTCCACTTCCGAGTTTGTGACAGATACATCATCTGAATCCTCTGCCAAAGGACAATCCGGCATCACTCCCGTATTAGCCCCGTCTTTACGGCAGGGTCTGGAACCTGGCTGTTGGGAGTGTGATCGGCAGGACCCCCGAACATAGTCTAGCGAACGCTTTTCCTGATAAGGCACAAGCGGACAACGTCACAGTTGGATGTGACTGCTAAGGAGCATATTTGCAAAGCCGTACCTCTTTGATGAAGGCTCGGTCGTGTCTTCGTTTGCCTTCCTCTTCGAAGGCTTGCCCGCCGTGAGCGCCGCCTCTTTGGAGTTGCCCCTGGTATAGCATGGCGCGCCGAACGCCTCCCCTTTGGAGCACGAGACAGTGCGGTGGGTGAGGCCGAATGAGGAAGCTCTTTCGGAGGAAATGTCTCCTGATTACTTATGTGTGAGGCACGGAGAAGACCGGGATAGTCGGCGGTGATGGCCACTTCCGTGCCGTCATAGCTCGCCTGGTAGGAAACCCCATTTTCGAGCTCCATGAATATGTTCGGATCCTCTTCGAATCCGGGGTCAATGTCCCGGTTGTGGTCCTCTGGCTATGTGGCGGGGCTGTGGAGCCCCTTGGTGATCTTTTGCCATTCCTGTTACAAATGGACGGATTAATGTTCATTAAAATTGACTTAGGGAGTAGATTGAGTAGGGTAGTAGGATTGGAACTCACCCAGCTAGGAGGATTGTACATGGAAAATCCATATCGGCGCTTGATACGAGTGAAATCCTCTTTCTCCCCTTTGAATAGTTCGACCAATATTTTAACCAAAGCGGCGGGGGTGTCCGGACCCTTCCGACCGCAGCGGGAGGCGTCATCTTCCCCATTATAGTGCCGCATGGGAAGCCCTCTTTATTGGAGTGGCTGAACCCCCCGCGCTATGGAAGTCGCCATTACCTCGACTATTGATAATCCGGACTGGGTGAGCGTCTTTATCTTGCCCATCAATTGACAGACCTCCGCGCTGTCTTCCTCCTCGAGGCTCTGAGGGCGCCAGCTGTGGCAATGGAGCGATTGAGAATTCGGGTAGACCCATTCGGACTGGGTCAGGAAGGGCGACATCCTCGATATAAAACCATTCGAAAGGCCACTCTTCGGATGCCTTCTTCGGCGTGCTGGACAGGTATCCGGTCCCGGCGATGCGCCATACCTCGGCTCCGCCCACTTCAAATATTGATCCCTCTTGGTTACGAAGGACGAGGCAAAATAGTTTCCTCCATAATTCAAAATGGGCCTTGCAGCCCAGGAAGAGATCACAAAGAGCGACTTAACCCGCGATGTGCAGGATGGAGGCGGGAGTGAAATTGTGAAGTTGGAGGCCATAATACTCCAGAAGTCCTCGGAGGAACGGATGGATTGGAAATCCAACGCCTCTTAGCAGGTAGGGAACGAAACACACTCGTTCCCCCTGGATGGATTGGGGAAATTCTCAGCCTGAGCCCCGCCGTTGAAGGAAGTCAATCCTGCTCGAACAGGGACTAGATCCGTGGGGGGGAGGGGGGGAATCTGTGTGTTTGCAGCTTCACTAGCTGACAGTGGGATACAGAACATCTCTCCCAATTGCCTTTTTCAGGGCCATGGGGATGGGAGGAAGAACTGGGAGTGCTAGCCATGCTGGAGTGGTCTCTCCTAGCAAGCTTTGAGGATTTTCCGCGTGATGTGTAACGGATCTGAGATCCAATCCCTTTAAATAGACGCTTTTCATACATGGCCGGGATGTTATATGCAAAAAATACCCTGACCTCTCGTATTCACTCGACAGGTGGAAGATAAAGCTATGGATGCACGAAACCCAATGGGAACGACATTAAATGGAAGGCTGAATACAGCTCTTTGAAGTCATCGGAGGAGGAACCCGCCTTGCAATGCCGAAGACAATCTACATGTCGAACACATCGTCATCGAAAGCCTGGTTCGGGGGCTACTGAGGGAGTCCTGGATTAAGGGGTCCTCAGGCATCCGGCCTTTTTGACATGGTCCGGACTGATGGGCTGTGAAGATACAAGGCCGAAGACTCTCACCCGTGTCCGGATGGGACTCTCCTTGGCGTGGAAGGAAATCTTGGCATCCGGATATGAAGATTCCTTTCTCTGTAACCGAAGGGCTTAGTCCATAGAGGCAAGGATAATCATAGTCATACAGGCTATACTTTTAGGGGTTTAGCCATTATGATCTCGAGGTAGATCAACTCTTCTAATACTCATATTCACCAAGATCAATCAAGCAGGAAGTAGGGTATTAACTCCATAGAGAGGGCCCGAACCTGGGTAAACATTGTGTCCCCAATATCCTGTTACCATCAACCTTAGACGCATAGCTTGGGACCCCCTACCTGAGATCCGCCTGTTTTGACACCGACAATAAGCATGTCAATTTTTGTGTGCATAGAGTTTGAAGTTACATACCAAAAAGGGATGATAGATTTTGCAAGAGACATAAGTATTTAGAAACTAAATGTTTGAAAGAGAGGCTAGATGTTTGTGCTAAAAATTTAGTTTTTCTTGCCATCCTTGTGAACTTTCCAATGAACGTGGTCATTTAAATCTCCAATGCAAATTGTTTCATGATCAAATCATGTCCAAAAATTGTGATGACTTGATTTCCCTTGCACATCATAATGAACTTAGTTTGCTTCTAGGATATGAAGAAATGAAATGTATAACTAGGGATATTCCATAATATAACCTTAAGAGATTTCTTGATTTTGATCTAGAGGAAATTTATATGTGTTGTGCGGGAAATTGCAATGAGAATCCTTATATTGCTAATTACTTAAAGACAAGAAAAAAATAGAAGATGAACAGAATACTAATGAAGGGGAAGAGTGTTGGTTCTATATCAGGCGTATCTCATAGTAAGGGTCTTAAGCTAGGCGTTTTGGAGCGATGGTAACATGGACAGGGATTTTACCCAGGTTCGGGCCCTCTTGATGGAAGTAAAACCCTACGTCCTGGTTTTGATTATATTGATATGGGTATAGTATAGGGTACATGTATCTACCACGAGACTGTTCTAATGAATATGAGATCATCCATTTACTAGCCTGGCCTCCGTTTATATAACACACCGGAGGCCTAGGGTTTAAGAGAGTCCTCGTCTTGTGCGCCAAGTCTTGTGGAAACCTCCTTGTATGCGGTATGGGCTGCCCGAAGTGGCCCATGAGCAAACCGCCATGGGGGTCCTCGGCCCGATCCAGTTGGTCGGGAGACGACGTGGTGAGTACCCCCTAGTCCAGGACACCGTCAGTAGCCCCCTGAACCGGTCTTCAAGTTGGGGATGCTCCTCGATTCTTCCGAACTGTTCTTCATCTTCGGTCGTCGATCTTGAAAACTGGTTCAACAAATCTTTTCATCTTCAATCTTGAGGATCATCGAAGTGAATCCGAAGAGTTTACACGTCGGGTATCCGTGGAGCCCCTTTAAGTTCTCGACCTTTATCAATGCCTTGTTATTTTTACGCCACACCTCAGGTTTGAAGTGTTTCCTGTGCGGCGGTGTCCTCTCACGTCCGAGCTCCAATGCCAGACTCTATCCAAGCTCCAACGCCGGACTGCATTCGAGGTGTCTTTTTGAAGCCGAGCTCCAACGCCGGTTTGCATCCGAGCTCCAACGCCGAACTTTACCCAAGCTCCAACGCTAGACTATATCCAAGCTCCAATGCCGGAGAGTATCCAAGCTCCAATGCCGGACTATATCCGAGGTGTCATAGATCATGTAACATCCCAAAATTCTGAATTTTTGGAATGTTATATCAAATAAATAGTTTTGATTGTTTGTTTGATTGTGGTGTGGTTGCTTGTATTAAATTGAGTTAAATTTGAAACTTTTTGAAAGTTGAATGAGAGGGAATGAAATGACTTTCCCAAACTTTCACCTTGCATTTATGACCTCCATGAATTCAAATTCATTTCATCACAAAAACACTGGAGTGAAGATGATATGACTTCTTCCACTTAACTAAATGAAAAGGGTTTTGAAAAGATTTGAATTCCATTTGGAACTATTTCAAATTCGGAAACTTTGTGCAACTCAATGAGTTTCATGAAAGAGGATAAAATGACTTCTTCAAATGCTAAGAAAGGGAGTTGGAAGTTTCAAAGAATCAAATTGAAAGTCCCTTTGAAGTTATTTTGAAACCATTTTCAATTTGGAGTTATTTGGTTTTATTCAAATTATTTTTCTCCAAAAATAAAATATATGGAAAATAGGGTAAAATGATTCCCTAAAGTAGAAAAATGGAGAGAAATGAGTTTGAAATCATTTTGGTATTTTAAAATATTTTTTATTTGGGTTTTAAATGGATCAGTAGTACTGTTTGCTTTATTGAAATTTTTGTGGAGTTTAGTTGTTGCTAAAAAAATGTTCAGGTTTTAGAAATCTTTTATAAAATTTTGATATATAATATGCCTATATTATATTTTTATTTCGTTTTGTTTTTATTTTCTTATGTCTGTGTTTTTTTAAAGGAAACCGCCGAACTGGACCGGCCCAGCCAACCGGGCCAGGCCAGCCCAGCCTAGTGCCGCGTCGCCCCCGACCTGGCCCGCCTCCTGCATGCCATCGCCGGCCACTGCCGAGCTCGACCCATACTCCTCCCTCGCCCTGCCCCTTGAGGGAGTCCTAGATTAGGGGGTCCCCGGGCGTTCGGGCTATGTGACGTGGGCCGGACTCGTGGGCCGTGAAGATACAAGATGGAAGGCTTTCCCCCGTGTCCGGATGGGACTCCCCTTGGCGTGGAAGGCAAGCTTGGCATTTGGATATGAAGATTCCTTTCTCTGTAAACTGACTCTGTATAACCCTAGCCCCCTCCGGTGTCTATATAAACCAGAGGGTTTAGTCCGTAGGGGCAATCATAATCATACATGCTAGACATCTAGGGTTTAGCCATCACGATCTCGAGGTAGATCAACTCTTGTAACCCTTATACTCATCAAAGTCAATCAAGCAGGAAGTAGAGTATTACCTCCATAAAGAGGGCCTGAACCTGGGTAAACATCGTGTCCCCTGCCTCCTATTACCTTTGATCCTTAGATGCACAGCTCGGGACCCCCTACCCGAGATCTTCCGGTTTTGACACCGACATTGGTGCTTTCATTGAGAGTTCCTCTGTGCTGTCGGCAAAGGATTCGATGGCTCGTTCGATCATCCACAATGATGCTGCTTTGGGGAAGACTTTCCCCCCAGCCAAATTTTTGTATTCGGCGGCTTCGCACTGCGTGCCAACTCGATTGGCCACCTCGAGCAGATCGACAGCTACGCCCCTGGTCATCAGATCAGTTTCGGGAACCTAAACTACGTCGCCGATATCCGAAGAGATTTGATCTTCGAAGGGTTCGCGACCCCGATTGCTGCTCTGGCCTTAGATCAGGAGCGGGCCGTCGGGCCCGAAGACGGGAGTTCAGAACCCGCCGGACTCTCTCCAATTATGGAGCTTGCTACCAGAGATCCGAAGGGGACAGCGTTATCGGCAAACCCAAATACGAACCGAACCCTCTTCATCGCTGACGCGCCGGACACTCCACCGGACTCTTAAGTCCGAACACTCGAGGTCCGCGTCAAGCGGGCGTCGCCAGGAGGCTCCGATGCCGGACAGCCCCACGGACTCTAGTTTCTCCGTCCAACCCTCACCTCTAAACGAGGCTCTGGACTTAATGCAATTGCTCGCCATTACGGAAGGATCGATTCCAAATTGCGCCCAGCCTAGACTAGGGACTGAGAGAAGGGAATTCTACGTCCCACCCACCACCCACTTCATAGCCACTGTCGAAGATCTAACCGGCATGCTCGACTACGCCTCTGAAGACATCGACGGTATGGACGACAATGCTGGAGACGAACAAGGCTAAAACCCTCCGTTTACTGGACGATGGACGGCCACCTCCACATATGACGTGTACATGGTGGACACACCCAAAGAGGATGGCGACGACGGCAAGGAGGATTTGGTCGAGGACAAGCCTTCTGAAGCCCCTCCGAAGCATCGACGTTAGCGGCGCCGCTCAAAATCGCGTCACAACAAAGACGACAATACCGGCACCGAAGACAATAATACTCCGGAGAATGCCGAAGACCCTGAAGCCCCCGTGGAGCCAACATCCGATCAGGATGATTGGGAGGATGGGTTGGTAAACCCCGACAATCCTGTCGGGAACGGGGATTCGGAGGATAGTAACTACTTACCGATCTCTGAAGAGGATGCGAGCCTCGGCGACGAAGACTTTATCGTGCCAGGGGAACCCCTCAAACAAGAGCGTTTTAAGCGCCGACTAATCGTCACTGCAAGAAGCCTGAGAAAGAAACAACAACAACTTCAGGCTGATCAGGATTTGCTCAATGACAGATGGATTAACGTCCTGGCAGCCGAGGAATACGGCCTTGAACGCCCAACAAAGAGCTACCCGAAGCGCAAGCTGCTACCCCAATTCGATAATGAGGCACTAAAGCCCATACCGCCAACACGTGACACAGCTGACAGACCTGACCGACCACTGCATGGCCGGGACAGAGCGGCTACTCAAGCCGAGCACCAGCCCGCACCACCTAGCCGTAAAAGCAGGGGAACAACGGCTCCAGAATACACATATGACCTACGACTGGACCTGAACAATAGATCCGGTCAAACCAGATCATCTATGGATCAAGGGGACGTGCTCCAGCGCGAGAGGACGGCCGTCAGGCCCGGCACGATAAGCACAACCTCACTCGGGCTAAAAGTTGCATACGGATTCCATCCGAACTGTGTCGCAACATCGCTCGATACAGAGGTGCCGCACACCCCCTATGCTTCACCGATGAGGTAATGGAGCACCAGTTCCCAGAAGGGTTTAAACCCGTAAACATTGACTCATACGACGGCACGACGGACACTGCAGTCTGGATTGAAGATTTTCTTCTCCACATACACATGGCTCGCGGTGACGACCTACATGCCATCAAATATCTCCCCTTGAAACTTAAGGGACCAGCACGACACTGGCTAAACAGCCTTCCAGAAAAACTCCATCGGCAGCTGGGAAGATTTGGAGGATGCCTTCAGGGACAACTTCAAGGCACCTACGTATGCCCCCCATACACCGATGACCTCAGTCACATAGTCCAGCAACCCGGAGAGTCAGCCCGGAAACTCTGGACCAGGTTCTTAATTAAAAAAACCAAATTGTAGATTGTCCAGATGCCGAAGCCCTCGCGGCCTTTAAACACAACGTCCGCAACGAATGGCTCGCCAGACACCTCGGTGAAGAAAAGCAGAGGTCCATGGCAACCCTTACCGCACTCATGACCCACTTTTGCGTGGGAGAAGATAGCTGGCTAGCCCGTAGAAGCAATAGCACCAGCGACCCTGCTGGAACCTCCGAAGCCAGGGACGGCAATGGCAAGCCACGACGTAACAAGCACAAGCGTCGAATCAACAATGACAGTACCAAAGATACGGCGGTCAACGCCGGATTCAGCGGCTCCAAACCCGGTCAGCGGAAGAAGCCGTTCAAAGGGAATAGAGATGGTCCATCTAGTTTGGACATAATACTTGACCGGCCTTGCCAGATTCACGGCACCCCCGACAAGCCTGCCGATCATACCAACAGAAACTGTTGGGTCTTCAAACAGGCCGGCAAGCTTAACACCGAACACAAGGGGAAAGGGCCGCCCAACAAGGACGACGACGAAGAGCCTCGCCCACCGAACACAGGAGGACAGAAGAAATTTCCCCCCGAGGTTAAAACGGTGAATATGATATATGCCACACATATCCCCAAGCGGGAGCGCAAGCGCATGTTAAGGAACGCCTACGCCGTCGAGTCGGTCGCCCCAAAATTCAATCCATGGTCGCTTGTCCGATCACCTTCGGTCGACGGGACCACCCAACCAGTATCCATCATGGAGGTTCGGCAGCTCTGGTCCTTGATCCAATCATCGACGGGTTCCACCTTACATGGGTCCTCATGGACGGCGGCAGCAGTCTAAACCTTTAAAGGAGTAATACCTGGTGTAGAGGCCCGCTGCACGGGCTCAATAACATTGGAAGTCGTCTTCGGTTCGCCAGACAACTTCCAAAGCGAAGACTTGATCTTCGATATCGTCCCCTTCCGCAGTGGATATCACACACTGCTCGGACGAACTACCTTCGCCCATTTTAATGCGGCCCCTCACTACGCTTATCTAAAGCTCAAGATGCCCGGCCCACGTGGCGTCATTACAAAAAATGGAAACACGGAACGCCCATCCGTGACCGAGGAGCATATCGCGCCATCGCGTCGAAGTACGAGCGCCCCGCAAGCCGCACACCTCACCGGCCATCAAGCCGCCGGACTTTATTAAACAAGACCGGTCAGTCCCACACGCTGACAGCTCGGTAACTCCAGAGCTGGAATAGCAGTTTCGCCTCCGTCGACCGCCATACACATCCGCGCAGTTTGTACCACGCGTGCATAACTACGCACTCAAAATACCCTGGGCATCAGCGGAGGCATAATACAGGACAAACCATAGTACGGTTCGACCCCATATGGCCTTCCCCCTTTCCTTAATTATTTTCTTCTCTTTTACCACAGGTGAATTACAACCTATTCATCCTATGGACGTACAAGGACTCTTCTTGAACCCGGTTTCGTACAAGTAGCCGAAGACCATTCCTCTCAAGGAACCTCTCTCTCCAAGGTGAAAGCAGCGCAGACGTGTGATACGTCTCCAACGTATCTATAATTTTTGATTGCTCCATGCTATATTATCTACTGTTTTGGACATTATTGGGCTTTATTATCCACTTTTATATTATTTTTGGGACTAACCTATTAACCGGAGGCCCAGCCTGTAATTGCTGTTTTTGCCTATTTCGTAGTTTCACGTAAAAGGAATATGAAACGGAGTCCAAACGGAATGAAACCTTCGGAACATGATTTTTAGGAAGATTATGATCCAGAGACTTGGACCCTACGCCAAGAAACAAAAGAGGAGGCCACGAGGTAGGGGGCGCGCCACCCCTGTATGCCGCCCTCCACCCTCGTGGGCCCCCCTGTCGCACCGACGCATCCTTCCTCCTATATATACCCACGCACCCCCAAACGATCAGATACGGAGCCAAAAACCTAATTCCACCGCCGCAACCTTTTGTACCCATGAGATCCCATCTTGGGGCTTGTTCCGGAGCTCCGCCGGAGGGGGCATCCATCACGGAGGGCTTCTACATCAACACCATAGCCTCTCCGATGAAGTGTGAGTAGTTTACCTCAGACCTTCGGGTCCATAGTTAGTAGCTAGATGGCTTCTTCCCTCTTTTTGGATCTCAATACAATGTTCTCCCCCGCTCTCTCGTGGAGATCTATTTGATGTAATCTTCTTTTTGCGGTGTGTTTGTTGAGATCGATGAATTGTGGGTTTATGATCAAGATTATCTATGAACAATATTTGAATCTTCTCTGAATTCTGTTATGTATGATTGGTTATCTTTGCAAGTCTCTTCGAATTATCAGTTTGGTTTGGCCTACTAGATTGATCTTTCTTGCAATGGGAGAAGTGCTTAGCTTTGGGTTCAATCTTCATGTGTCCTTTCCCAAAGGATGAGGGGCAGCAAGGCACGATTGTATTGTTGCCATCGAGGATAACAAGATGGGGTTTTTATCATATTGCATGAATTTATCCTCTACATCATGTCATCCGCTTAAGGCGTTACTCTGTTTTCATGAACTTAATACTCTAGATGCATCTTCGGATAGTGGTCGATGAGTGGAGTAATAGTAGTAGATGCAGGTGAGTCGGTCTACTTGTCTCGGACGATGCCTATATACATGATCATACCTAGATATTCTCATAACTATGCTCATTTCTGTCAATTGCTCAACAGTAATTCATTCACCCACCGTAAAATACTTATGCTCATGAGAGAAGCCACTAGTGAAACCTATGGCCCCCGGGTCTATCTTCATCATATTAATCTTCCAACACTTAGTTATTTCCTTTGCTTTTTTACTTTGCTTTTATTTTACTTTGCATCTTTATCACAAAAATACCAAAAATATTATCCTATCATATCTATCAGATCTCACTCTCGTAAGTGACCGTGAAGGGATTGACAACCCCTTATCGCGTTGGTTGCGAGGAGTTATTTGTTTTGTGTAGGTACGAGGGACTCGCGTGTAGCCTCCTACTGGATTGATACCTTGGTTCTCAAAAACTGAGGGAAATACTTACGCTACTTTGCTGCATCACCCTTTCCTCTTCAAGGAAAAGCCAACGCAGTGCTCAAGAGGTAGCAACGTGCGGTAGGAGGTCCAAAGGATTTTGTAGACCTTTATTTAAAAACCTGTATAGAGCTTTTCCCCTTCTTCTTAGACCCCTTGGCATGTAAAATGGCCTTGGCAATTTTGGTGCCCTCTGTACGATCATGTTTTGACGTATCATTCAGATTCTGGTGGAAACAATTTTTTATTTGATATCGCCTTTATTCACAGAGTGTATGCTGTCTCCTCAGTTGTCTCACTGGCACACCTCGGCATAAATTGCCAGGGGCTCTATACGGCCACATATGTGTCGCCAAACAAAAGCCCGAATAGCTTTATAACACAATTTGGTGTCCCGAGTTCGGCATTATATGCATCGGCTTTGAATCATGTCTTTGGTCAATAGTTGGGTTGCCCGGCTCCTGTGTTTGGTACCTTACGTTCTGTTTAATCGGCTAGGGTAGTAAAGGGAGAACTACTATGATTGTGTTTCTGGCTTGCCCGGTCAAACACCTCAGTAGAGAAAGCCGAAAACTGACTGTCGTGATGCGGCGAGAGCTGGCCAGCCACTCGGCGACTTGTTAAAATCTTTAGTGATAGTTTCTGTTTTACACGAAGGACCGCTTTTTCGGTCACATACTTAGTGCATCCGCATCCGGATAGCAGCGTATATACCAGGGGCTATCTTCTAGTCCCATTGTCAAACTCCTATGGCTAAGTGAGAGTGGTAAAGCCACATAGTCCGATTGCCTGGTTCGCCGCACTGACACCTCCTTGATGGACCAAGACGTTGGGTCAAGTGTGATCATGTGCTATTCCGAACACCCTTGTAGTATCTACGTGGGGGCTGAAGCCTATGACTGGAAAACTCTCAGGAATACATATACGGCCACACAGGAGGGAAGAGTTATCAGACAAAGGCACAAAAATATCACAAAAGCCTTCATATATAATAAAAAAGGTTCGGACAATTTGGGTACATTTATTCGAACATAATGTCCTTTGAGCATTGACCCTCTATCAAGCGGGCACCCTCGGGAACGTCCTCTAAATAACGCTCCGGCGTGCGGTGGTCCTTGCCTACGGGAGGGCCCTTAGCTGCAACATTGGCGACCTTCATCTTCGCCTAGTACATCTTGATGCGGGCGAAGGCCATCCGCGCACCTTCTATGCACATAGACCGCTTGACTACATCAATTCGCGGCACGACATTGACAAGTCGCCGCACCAAGCGAAATTGAAGGAAATATGCCCTGGAGGCAATAATAAAGTTGTTATTTATATTTCCTTACATCATGATAAATGTTTATTATTCATGCTAGAATTGTATTAACCGGAAACTTAGTACATGTGTGAATACATAGACAAACAAAGCGTCACTAGTATGCCTCTACTTGACTAACTCGTTAATCAAAGATGGTTAAGTTTCCTAGCCATAGACATGAGTTGTCATTTGATGAACGGGATCACATCATTAGAGAGTGATGTGATTGACTTGACCCATCCGTTAGCTTAGCACTATGATCGTTTAGTTTATTGCAATGGCTTTCTTCATAACTTATACATGTTCCTATGACTATGAGATTATGCAACTCCCGAATACCGGAGGAACACTTAGTGTGCTATCAAACGTCACAACATAACTGGTGATTATAAAGATGCTCTACAGGTTTCTCTGATGGTGTTTGTTGAGTTGGCATAGATCGAGATTAGGATTTGTCACTCCGATTATCGGAGAGGTATCTCTGGGCCCTCTCGGTAATGCACATCACTCTAAGCCTTGCAAGCAATGTGACTAATGAGTTAGTCATGGGATGTTTCATTACTGAACGAGTAAAGAGACTTGCCGGTAACGAGATTGAACTAGGTATGATGATACCGACGATCGAATCTCGGGCAAGTAACATACCGATGACAAAAGGAACAACGTATGTTGTTATGCGGTTTGACCGATAAAGATCTTCGTAGAATATATAGGAACCAATATGAGCATCCAGTGTTCCGCTATTGGTTATTGACCGGAAGTGAGTCTCGGTCATGTCTACATAGTTCTCGAACCCGTAGGGTCCGCACGCTTAACGTTCGATGACGATCGATATTATGAGTTTATGTGTTTTGATGTACCGAAGGTAGTTCGGAGTCCCGGATGTGATCACAGACATGACGAGGAGTCTCAAAATGTTCGAAACTTGAAGATTGATATATTGGAAGGTTATGTTTGGCCACCGGAATGGTTTGAGATGAGTTCGGGCATTTACTGGAGTATCGGGGGGTTACCGGAACCCCCCGGGGGCTTAATGGGCCTACATGGGCTTTAGTGGAAGAGAGAGGAGGCGACCAAGAGGTGGGGCGCGCCCCCCAAGACCAATCCGAATTGGGGAAGGGGGCCGGCCCCCCTGTCCGTCTTCTCCTCTTCCCCTTCCTCCCCCCTCCTAGTTGAACTAGGGAAGGGGGAAACCTACTCCTAGTAGGAGTAGGAATCCCCCCTTGGGGGCGCACCATGAGGCCGGCCGGCGCCTCCTCCCCTCCTTTATATACGGGGGAAGGGGGCACCCCATAGACACACAAGTTGATTCTTAGCCGTGTGCGGTGCCCCCTCCACATATTTCCACCTCGGTCATATTGTCGAGTGCTTAGGCGAAGCCTGCGCACAAGAACTTCATCATCGCCATCAACACGCCATCGGTCGACAAAACTCTCCTCGACCTCACCGGATCTAGAAGTTCGAGGGACGCCACCGAGCTGAACATGTGCGATCGCGGAGGTGCCGTCGCTTGGTACTTGATCGGTTGGATCACGAAGACGCTCAATACATCAACCGTGTTACTTAACGCCCGCTTTGTCTCACGAGGGTACGTGGACACACTCTCCCCGTTGCTATGCTTCTCCTAGATAGATCTTGCGTGATCGTAGGATTTTTTTGAAATACTACGTTCCTCAACAGTGGCATCTGAGCCGGGTCTATGCATAGATGGTATATGCACGAGTAGAACACAAAGAGTTGTGGGCGATAATAGTCATACTGCTTACCAGCATGTCATACTTTGATTCGGCGGTATTGTTGGATGAAGCGGCCCAGACCAACATTACATGACCTTGTTCATGAGTCTGGTTCTACCGCCGTGCTTCACACACAGGTGGCTAGTGGGTGTCTGTTTCTCCAACTTTAATTGAATCGAGTGTGACTATGCCTGGTCCTTGTTGAAGGTTAAAACGACACACTTGACGAAAAATCATTGTGGTTCTGATGCGTAGGTAAGAACGGTTCTTGCTAAGCCCGTAGCAGCCACGTAAAATTTGCAACAACAAAGTAGAGGATGTCTAACTTGTTTTTGCAGGGCTTGCTGTGATGTGATATTGTCAAGACATGATAATATATAATTTGTTGTATGAGATGATCATGTTTTGTAATAGTTATCGGTAACTGGCAGGAGCCATATGGTTGTCGCTTTATTGTATGAAATGCAATCGCCATGTAATTGCTTTACTTTATCACTAAGCGGTAGCGATAGTCGTAGAAGCAATAATTGGCGAGACGACAACAATGCTTCGATGGAGATCAAGGTGTCAAGCCGGTGATGATGGTGATCATGACGGTGCTTTGAAGATGGAGATCAAAGGCACAATATGATGATGGCCATATCATATCACTTATATTGATTTCATGTGATATTTATCATTTATGCATCTTATTTTGCTTAGTACGGCGGTAGCATTATAAGATGATCTCTCACTAAATTTCAAGGTATAAGTTGAAAGATGATGGTAGCAACTACACGGACTGGGTCCGTAGCTTGAGGATTATCCTCATTACTGCATAGAAGAATTACGTCCTAGAAGCACCGCTAGGTGCCAAACCCGCTGCAGGAGCAACGCCAGATGTTATGAACATCTGGCAGAGCAAAGCTGATGGCTACTTGATAGTTCAGTGTGCCATGCATTACGACTTAGAACCGGGACTTTAACAACGTTTTGAACGTCATGGAGCATATGAGATGTTCCAGGAGTTGAAGTTAATATTTCAAGCAAATGCCCGGATTGAGAGATATGAAGTCTCCAATAAGTTCTATAGCTGCAAAATGGAGGAGAATAGTTATGTCAGTGAGCATATACTCAGAATGTCTGGGTACCGCAATCACTTGACTCAGTTGGGAGTTAATCTTCCAATTGATAGTGTCATTGATAGAGTTCTTCAATCACTGCCACCAAGCTACAAAAGCTTCGTGATGAACTATAATATGCAAGTGATGGATAAGATGATTCCCGAGCTCTTCGCAATGCTAAAGGCTGCGGAGGTAGAAATCAAGAAGGAGCAACAAGTGTTGATGGTCAGTAAGACCACTAGTTTCAAGAAAAAGTGCACAGGGAAGAAGGGGAACTTCAAGAAAAACGGCAAACAAGTTCCTGCTCAAGTGAAGAAGCCCAAGTCTGGACCTAATCCTGAGACTGAGTGCTTCTACTCCAAAGGGACTGGTCACTGGAAGGGGAACTGCCCCAAGTATTTGGCGGAGAAGAAGGATGGCAAAGTGAAAGTTATATTTGATATACATGTTATTGATGTGTAGCTTACTAATACTCGCAAAAGTGCCTGGGTATTTCATACTGGTTCTATTGCTAATATTTGCAACTCGAAATAGGGGCTACGGATTAAGCGAAGATTGGCTAAGGACGAGGTGACGATGCGCGTGGGAAATGGTTCCAAAGTCGATGTGAGCACCTTCGGCAGGCCACCTCGACATCTACCTTCGGGATCGGTTTTAGACCTGAATAACTGTTATTTTGTGCCAATGTTAAGCATGAACATTATATCTGGATCTTGTTTGATGCGAGACGGTTATTCATTTAAATCAGAGAATAATGGTTGTTCTATTTATATGAATAATATCTTTTATGGTCATGCACCCTTGATGAGTGGTCTATTTTTACTAAATCTTGATAGTAGTGATACACATATTCGAAGTATTGAAGCCAAAAGATATAAGTATAATAATGTTAGTGCAACTTATTTGTGGCAATCGCCGCTTAGGTCATATTATGTAAAGCGCATGAAGAAACTCCATGTCGATGGGCTTTTGGAATCACTTGATGCTTGCAAACCATGCCTCATGGGCAAGATGACTAAGACACCGTTCTCCGGAACAATTGAGCGAGCAACAGACTTGTTGGAAATAATACATACTGATGTATGCGGTCCAATGAGTGTTGATGCTCGCGGCGGGTATCATTATTTACTAACCTTCACAGATGATTTAAGCATATATGGGTATATCTACTTGATGAGCATAAGTCTGAAACATTTGAAAAGTTCAAAGAATTTCAGAATGAAGTGGAAAATCATCGTAACAAGAAAATAAAGTTTCTACGATCCGATCGTGGAGGAGAATATTTGAGTTACGAAGTTTGGTCTTCATTTGAAACAATGCGAATAGTTTCACAACTCACACCACCCTAACACCACAAAGATAATGGTGTGTCCAAGTCGTGAATCGCATTTTATTAGATATGGTGCGATCTATGATGTCTCTTATCGATTTATCGCTATTATTTTGGCGTTATGCTTTAGAGACGGTTGCATTCACGCTAAATTTGAGAGTCCTACAAAACAACATGGTAATTTGCTTAAATTGAAGGTAGTCCTAATATGATAGGCATCAAGATTAGTAAAACTTTCTTATAAGTCGTTGAATATTAAGAAGTTTGATGCTTGATAATTGTTTTGAGATATGAAGATGGTGATAGAGTCATGCTAGTTGAGTAGTTGTGAATTTGATAAATACTTGTGTTAAGTTTGTGATTCCCATAGCATGCATTATGGTGAACGTTATGTGATGAAGTTGAGCATGATTTATTGATTGATTGTCATCCTTATGAGTGGCGGTCGGGGACTGACGATCTTTCTACCAATCTATCCCCTAGGAGCATGTGCGTAATACTTTGTTTTGATAACTAATAGATTTTGGAACAAGTATATGAGTTCTTTATGACTAATGTTGAGTCCATGGATTATACACACTCTCACCTTTTTCCATTGCTAGCCTCTCTAATATCGCACACTTTTAGGTATTACACCTATACCTTCCTCAAAACAGCCACCATACCTATTATGGCATTTTCATAGCCATTCGAGATATATTATGCAACTTTCCACCAGTTCGTTTACTATGACCGCTCCATCATTGTCATATTGCTTTGCATGATCATGTAGTTGACATCCTATTTGTGGCAAAGCCACGTTCATAATTTTATACATGTCACTCTTGATTCATTGCATATCCATTTTCCGTAGGAGCATTCATATAGATTCATTGTATCAATTGTTTCAACTTGAAACTCTTTGGTATAATTATCATATTTGGACAATGTAAACTACGTATATCTTTTAAATACTGTTACGTGGCTTCAAAGCCCGTCTCAAGACTGGATGTATGCATCGGCGGTAACTGAAGGCGATGAATGCCTCTTTGTAAAGCGAAATTAACGTGAACCCGATAGCGTCGATGATTCATGGCTCTCCACTTCCGAGTTTGTAGCGGATACATCATCTGAATCCTCTTGAAAGGACAATCGGCATCACTCCGTATTAGCCGACAAACAAACATGCATACAATAAGTACTCATCTAATGCAGGTAAAACTCAAATAGATCTAACCAGATAGTTCAACTTAAGAACTCCGGTTTGCAAAAGAATCAAATCAAAGGAAGCAACGAAAGTCAAGCGGCGGAAGAAAACAGCTTCGTTTTACTAATCTGGATCTAGGTCAAATTTTACAGAAGCAAAAACTTGTTTAAGTTGGTTATTCGGAAGAGGTTTGAGATGAAACTCCAGCGCTTGAATCGCTGATTAGATAAGCAGCGAAAAGTTATACTAAAGCGAAAATCGGATCGAGAATCGCGATCGGAAAAATCGCGGATTAAATCCGAGAAAAGAAAAACGACGAGCGGGTTAGCGAGCGGACGTTCGTTAACTAAACTAATCAGCGAACACGTTCGTTTAAGCGAACTAACGGACGAACATCCGCTAATTAGCCTAAACCGAAAAAATCGAATCTAATAAAAAAGCGAAACTTAAAAAAACCGAAATAAAACCAAGAAAAACCGCCGGTTTTCTAAAAAAACCGGCGGACAGCGGATCGATTCGTGGCGAACCTCGTCGTAAATCGTCGTGCGGAGATCGGCATGAAGGATTGGCGTGGTTTGGTCCGTAGCGTCGCAGGCGGCCATGCATAATGGCGAGGCGGCGAGGCGTGGGGCTCAAAGCGGTGGCTAGGGTTTGCCCCGGGTGGGCGGCTTATAAAGCCTCGCGGGCGGGAGTCCTAAGCGGACACGGCCGTAGGTCGATGGCGTTTTTTTAAAATAATTACGAGAAAAATAAATAAATAAAAGAAATACTAAGCGGACTCCAAAAATCCCGAAATAAATTTTCCGGGCTTCTAAAATCAAGCGGATTTAATGAACATTTATTTGGGGCCTAAATCAATTTTGAAAAGCACATTTTTCCTAAATTCAAATAAAAAGCGAAAAACTCCAAAAGAAAATCTTATTTGATTTTATTATTAAATCTTCATTATTTCTTTATTTTGGGAAAGTCATTTTATTCCCTCTCTCATATTTTGGTAGTAGAAATAATTGAAGATAAAATAATTAAAATCAAATGGTCCTATTTTCAAAATTTGAGAAAACTCAAATATGAAAATAACGAAAATCCCCAACTCTCTCTGTGGGTCCTTGAGTTGTGTAGAATTTCTAGGATCGAGCAAAATGCAACGGAAAAAATATGATATGCAATGATGCTCTATGTATAACATTCCAAATTGAAAATTTGGGATGTTACAAACCTACCCCCTTAAGATGAATCTCGCCCTCGAGATTCGGGTTGGCTAGAAAATAGGTGAGGGTGGTCCTTAAGCAAATCCTCCTCTCGCTCCCAGGTGGCTTCATCCTCAGTGTGGTGGCTCCACTGAACTTTGCAAAACTTAATGACCTTGCTGCGAGTAACTCGACTAGCATACTCCAAAATCTTAACAGGTTTCTCCTCGTAGGTCAAATCATCATTCAGCTGAATCGCTTCCAGTGGCACTGTATCTCTTAGTGGTATACCGGCCATCTCTGCGTGACACTTCTTCAACTGAGAAACATGAAACACATCATGAACTCCTGACAATCCTTCGGGTAGTTCCAACTTGTACGCAACTTCTCCCATGCGTTCCAGGACACGATTGGTCCTACAAATCGTGGCGCTAACTTTCCTTTAACTCCAAAACGCTTAACTCCTCGAATCGGCGATACTCGAAGATAAACTCTATCTCCGACTTCATATTCTGTCTCCTTGCGTTTTGAATCCGCATAGCTTTTCTATCTTGACTGGGCTACCTTGAACCTATCGTGAATCAACTTTACTTTCCGTTCAGACTCCTTAATCAAATCCGGTCCAAACAACTGGCGGTCTCCAACTTCATCCCACAACAACGGGGTCCTGCACCTCCTTCCTTACAAGGCTTCGAAAGGGGCCATCTTCAGACTGGTTTGGTAACTGTTGTTATAAGAAAACTCCGCATATGGTAAATTTTCATCCCAACTTGATCCATAATCCAAAGCACAAGCTCTAAGCATATCCTCCAAAATCTGGTTGACTCTCTCGGTTTGTCCATCATGCGTGGATGAAAAGCTGTGCTAAACTCAGCACTGGTTCCCAAAGTTTCGTGCAACTACTTCCGAACTTTGAGGTAAAGCTGGGTTCCTCTATCGATCGACACTCCTCGGAACTCCATGCAAGCATACAATCTGGTCATGTATATCTTAGCCAATTTAGCTTCTTTGTAGGTAGTTTTTCTTTGGAATGAAATGAGCTACCTTCGTCAAATGATCGACTATAACCCAAATCGAGTCATAGCTGAGCGAGTCTGGGCAATCCGTATGAAATCCATACCTAGTTTATCCCACTTCCATTCGGGTATAGGCAATGGCTGTAACAATCCTGCTGGCTTCTGGTGTTCAGCCTTCACCCTCTGACATACATCACAAACTGCTATGTACTCTGCAATGTCCTTCTTCATTCCGGTCCACGGAAAGTATTCTTCAAATCCAAATACATCTTGGTATTTCTGGGTGAATCAAATATGGTGAATCATGTGCCTCTTGTAGAATCAACTTCACGATCTCGGGTCATTGGGCACATAAACACGGTCCTCAAACCATAGGGTATCGTGCTCATCCTCACGAAATCCCTTTGCTTTTCCTTCGCTCATTTTATCCTTTATAGAGGCAATCTCTTTGTCGGTTTTACGAGCTTCCTGATTTTATCCATCAAAGTTATTTGAATCTCCAATCTTCTTTGCATAGCCTCTGGAACTATTTCCAAACATAGCTCTCGAAGATCCTCGTCTAACTCCTTTGGTATTTCTCCCGTCATTAGTGTGTTGACGTGACTCTTACGGCTCAACGCGTCTGCTACAACGTTAGCCTTTCCGGGGTGATAGTGTAATCTCATGTCATAATCTTTGATGAGTGCCAACCATCTCCTTTGCCTGAGATTTAGCTCCTTCTGCGTGAAGATGTACTTCAAACTCTTGTGATCCGTATACACCTCACAATGATTTCCAATGCGGAAATGTCTCCATGTTTTCAACGCATGCACTATGGCTCCTAACTCCAAATCATGCGTAGCATAATTTAGCTCATGAGGCTTTTTTTAAGCTGTCGTGAAGCATACGAAACAACTCTCCCCTCCTGTATAAGCACTGCTCCAAGTCCTCGTCGTGAAGCGTCACAATACACCTCATAATCCTTGGTGCGATTTGGCAGAATTAACCTTTGGCGAGGTAACCAAGCGTTTCTTCAACTCTTGAAACTAGCTTCACACTCCTCGGTCCAAATGAACTTGGTATCGTTCTTCAACAATTACATCATAAACCCGCAATCCTTGAGAAATTCTCAATGAATCTCGGTAGTATTCCACGAGTCAAGGAAACTCGGATCTCTCAAGCTGTCGTTGGCGCTTCCCGATTTATTCTGGTGACAACTTTAGTGGGGTCCTTTGCTATACCTTCTCCGGATATAACATGTCCAAGAAATCCAACTTCCTTCAACCAAAACTCACACTTCTTGAACTTGGCATATTCTTTGGTGTTCTCTGAGCTTCTCGAGTACCAAATGCAAATGCTCATATGTTCCTCTTCATTCTTTGAGTAAACCAAAATATCATCAATGAACACCACGACGAACTTATCCAAAAACTCCATAAACACTTTGTTCATCATGTTCATAAAATAGGCGAATCGTTAGTCGGACCAAATGACATAACGGTATACTCATATAGCCCGTACACAGTGGTAAAGCTGTCTTAGGTATATCCTGCTCTCGAATCTTCAAGCGATGGTACCACGATCGCAAATCGATCTTGGAAAACACCTTAGCTCCTTGCAATTGGTCAAACAAGTCATTGATCATCGACAGCGGGTATTTGTTCTTAATGGTCACTTCATTCAATCGCGATAATCAACAACCATTCTTAATGATCCATCCTTCTTCTCCACTAAATCTTGGTGATCCCCAAAGGCGAAGAACTTGGCGAATAAAACCTTTATCCGATAACTCCTTAATGCTTCTTAATTTCCTCCAAATCTTGGGCTGGCATCCTATCACGGTCTCTTAGATATCGGCCCGATGCACGGCAATAGTTCAATTAGAAACTCAATGTCCCTATCCGTGGCATGCACAGCAACTCTTAGGAAACACGTCCGGGTAATCCCTTACCACTTGGTACTTCCTCTGCACAACTCGATAAGGAATTTACATGTGCTCTCCTTGGCTCATGCCGTGATACATACTTGATTCTCCTTCCATACGGTGTCATAAGCAAAATTGTCTTCTTGGCGCAATCGATGTTTCCTCCATACATCGACAACCAATCCATACCAAAATTACATCCAAACCTTGGGATTCCAATATAATTAAATCCGTTGGGAAAACATGCCTTCCTATACTTAATGGCACTTGAAAACATCCTTGACTGGCCATATACTCCGCTCTCGATGAGCTTACTAGCATGGGTGTATTAAGAGTTCTAGTGGGTAGGCTAAACTTTTCCACAAATCCCCTTGATATGTGAATGCGATGCACCAGTATCAAAAAGAACAACTGCAGTAAATGACTTAACCAAAAACTTACCTATTACTGCATCTGGCTGAGCTTCAACCTCCTCCACAGTGACGTGGTTCACGTGTCCTCTGTTGAAAGGATTCAACTTCTTTCCTAAGCTTCCATTGCCATTTCCATTCTGGCCTTCTGGACAATCATTTGCATAATGCCCAGTCTTGCGGCATTTAAAACAAGTGATGTGGCTCAGGTCTACCTTGGATGGTGTTGACGGGTTGGTGCGGTTTTGTCCATTGCTTCCTCCATTCCCGTTCCCATTCTTGGTGCCATTATGGTTGTGCGAGCTACCTCCTCCATGGGTATGCTGAAATAGTCCTCTGTCTTGGGGTAAGCGAAGTTTCTGCTTGAGCTCGAGTTATTCTTCCCTGTCCATACTTCCTCTTGCGATTGTCAATCTGCTGCTGCTTCCCTTCAATCATGAGAGCACGATCTACTAACTCCTGGTAGTTATTGAAAGTGGCTATCATCAAGCTGCATGCTCAGCTCATCATTCAATCCTTCTAGAAACATCTCACCTTAGCTGCGTCCGAGTAACGTCATCAGGGCATAACGTGCTAGCTTACTAAAATCATCCACATCTTGTGCCAACTGTCCGTCCTCCTTGGCGTAAGTTGCGAAACTCACCTTCTTCATGGCCATGGCTCCTGCTTTGAAACATGGGCGTCTGGAAGCTTCTTGGCCCGATCCCATGTGGCGGTGTCTCTGGGGTAAGTGGCTGTAAAATTCTCCCATCATCTTTGCTGCGGGTCCTTCAAGCTGATGTGCGGCAAATTTCACCCTTTCTCCATCTGTACAACCTACAATGGTCAACTCCTCCCTATCTTACGGAGCCAATCATACGCAACAATCGGCTCGGTGCTCTTTGGAAAACACCGGTAGTTCAACCTTAAGCAGGTCAAATGGTCGGCGGTGGTGGTGGCGGTGGGTTGTTGTTGTTGTTGCCTTGGTTCTGTACCAATATTTGAATCAAGGCATTCTGCTGCTGAATCAACTGAGTGATCTCTGGCGGAAAACAAATCCGGAATTCGCGTCTCGGAGGCATCTGAGGGTTTAAAGAAAAGGCGAGAATTTAGAATAGAATGAGGTCTAGAGAGAAACACTACCCATATGCACATGAGACAAATCACACAATATCACTCCAATCAATTCAAACAAGGGTATACAACGGTCTATCTATCGTTACAAAGTCTGAAACTAAAACTAATATAAAATGGGGAAATCTACTACTATTATGGTGGTCGACTAGAAAAACTGCTCGATGAAGACTCCATGATATACGCTCGACTTCATCTTGAAGTCATCATCACTAGGATCGGAATCGGTGTCGTCGATGATGATGTAGTTCTCTGGACAGGTGCTATCTTCATCTTCTTCTCCGGGTGCTGAATTCCCCATGAGTTCTTCAATCTTCTCCTTAAGATCGTCGTTTTGTCCCACAAGAGCTACAATCTCCTCCATGTAGTCCTTGCGAGTGGTCTTCAGTTCTCCTTCTAGTTCGATAATCTTGGCTTTTGCTGTCTTCAACTCCATCATGTCTGCGCACATTTGGTTCTCCTGGCGTCGAATGTGCTGATTTAACTCCTGGATGAAAGCTGCAATGGATCGGTCCTTCTTAGTGCCAACTATCTCCCATTGTTCATCTCGGCGCCCACAAATCTGGTAGATAGTATCCTTGAGGTCTTCTTTATAAACTTCTCCAATGCGTCCCATGGTTATGTGAGCTGCCATGCTCTTTCCCAGACTCCAGGTTGGTGCATTGAAAACACACTCTATGGGCTCCGTGATTGGCATAAGCGTCATTAGGGAACTTGAGCTTGAATCTTCAGCGCTCTTCTTGAGTAAAGTGGGATTGTAGGTCCCAGTGAAGCTTGGTAATCCGATGTTAAGGTACTTAGTGACTTCCTTCAGGTGTCGTCCGAAGGGTGTATCCTCATTCGGCTGAGTGAACTTGATCCTCGCTTCCGTCATCCTAAAAGAGTAGAAAAGATGAGGAGTTAGAAATGAGAAGAGAGAGTAGTGATCTAGGGCTTTAGCTTAATGGTCGTGTGTAACGCCCCGGATCCGATGCGCCAGGTGTCTGCCAGTTATTCACCGTCGTTGCCTTGTCATGTGCTTGCGTGTTGCACTTTGCCATGTCATCATCTGCATTTTTTATCATGTCATCATGTGCATCTCATTTCGCATACGTGTTCGTCTCATGCATCCGAGCATTTTCCCCGTTGTCCGTTTTCCAATCCGGCACTCCTATGTCTCCCGGCGTCCCCTTTTACCTCTTTTCGTGTGCGGGTGTTAAACGGTATCGGAATGGACCGAGGTTTGTCAAGCGGCCATGTTATAGCACCGGTAGACCGCCTGTCAAGTTTCGGATCATTCGGAGGTCATTTGGTACTCCAACGGTTAACCGGGTAACCGTAAAAGCCTCCTTCTCTTTGCAGCCCAACACCCCTTCTAAAGTGGCCCAAAACCCACCTAACTCCCCTCCATGCTCTCGGTCGTTCGATCACTATCGCGTGGCCGAAAACCGCACCTCATTTGGACTCTCCTAGCTCCCTCTACCTATATATATGTGATCCCCTCCGAAATTTGCGGTCTAACCCTAGCCTTCCCCTACTTCGCGCCACCGGACGAAAAACCCCGCCGCCCGGACGTGTCCGCCCTCCGCCGCCGCCTCCGTAGCCAGGAGCGCGCCGCATCCCCTGCCTCCCAGCGCGCCGCCAGCCGCCCGGGCAGGGCAGCCCTCCGGCCCATCTGGCGCCCGCCGCCATGGCTGCTCCCGCCCGCCAGCGCGTCGCCTGCCGGGTCGCCGCCGCCTCGCGCCGCTCCGCCAGCGCGCCGCCATGAAACGCCGCCGCCGCCCTCGCCGTTCTTGCGCCGCCCGCGCCGGATCAAATCCGCTGCCGCCCCGGCAGCCGCCGCGCCGCCTTGGTTGGCCTCCTCCGGCAGCCCGTCACCTCGCCGGCGCCCGGACCTCCCCGGCCCCGGATCCGGCCGTCTCCGGCGATCCCCGCCATCTCCGGCGAGTGTCCCGGCGAGATCCGCCTCGCCTCGTAATCCGTGCCTCGGTTGACCTCTTTCCCCCCGAAATTCCCTCAAGTCTTTTATTCTGTGATTATTTTTATGCATTTTCATCATGTCATAACTCTGCATCCGTAGGTCCGTTTTGTGCGTATAATATGTCAAAATGTTCGCCTCGAAGAGTAGATCATTTCATCTCATTGCATAATTTTCATTTGAGTTCATATTGATGCCCGAAATGCTGTTAGAAGTGTGCTATGTGATGTTAGTTTCTGTTTCTTAACAGAACATGCACTTTTGTCATTTTTGCCATGATTGATGTGTGCATCCTATGGGCTTGAGTCCTACATGTGTTTTGTAATATGCCATGCCATCTTTACAGGGGTGTATGCCATGTATTTTTGTGATCTCTGTGGTGACTAGCACAAGCATGCAAACTAGGCATCTTGATGTTCTTTGTTTTAGTCCATTACTGCTTTGTTATTTTTATGCCATGTTAACTTGATGCTACCGAGAGATCCATGCTTATTTTGAGATACTTCAGTAAGGATGTTTTGTTAAACATGTCTTGCTCTATCCATCCATGCCCTTGTTTGAAATTATGGAGTGCCATAGATTGAGTCAATCGAGCTCTACTTTTGCTATAAAATGTTTCCTGGCAGGTTGTTTACATGTTATTCAATTTTGCCAAGGTTGTTGTAGTTGATCCGTGTATGCTATGATGTTGTTCTTGCCATGCTTAGCTTCATAAACATGTCTTCTTACTGTTGGTTGCCTTGCCATGCCATGTAATGCTCTGTGGTGAGTGGTTCAAGCTCACCAACATGCCTACTTATTGTTGTTCCTGCCATGTATGAATCTGTAATATAACTTGCCATGTTTACATGGGTGCCATCATATTTTCTGATCCTTTTTGGCTCTTGGTCAGTAAGGGACTTTTGTTCTATGCAATTAGTAGATTCATGCCATTCCTTTGTTTGCCATGATAAGTTCCTGTAACATGTTGTTTGATAGCTCTAAACATTGCAACCTGATGTTATTTCCTGATAAGTCTGAAACTGTTATTATTTGTAATCTTGCCATGTGTTTTTGAGCATGTTCTAGTGATTTCTGGAGATAGCTCAGTGTTCATGTTTTGTCATGCTTTACCTGTACATCATGCCCATGCCTTTTGTTTTCTTGTTGAGGTCCTGTAGCATGTTGTTTTGATGCTTGCAATATGCCTACTTGCTGTTATGGACAGATTGTTGTCATAACTTGTATAGTGTGTATGTGTTGAACCGTTGCTCCGTTTTGAGTGTGCTCTATATGAAACCTGCTTGATTTTGCATGTAGTTTCATATTATCATGTTGCATCCTTGTGTTGAGGTGTTTGCTTGATGTTTGTATGCATTTTGCATCAATGCCATGTTTATCTTGTTTTGCTCATATCTTCTAGGCCGTAGCTCCGAATCTAATGAACTTTATATGTAACTTGACTAGAATTTCGTGTAGATCATCGTGGTGCATTTTAAATTGCTGTTTAACAACTTGAACATAAGGTTTATTCAGATCTGGACCAATTTCGAAATTTGCATATGAGGACTTTAGGAATTGTTATATGTTGTTCGGCCTCATTTAAACTTGCTTTGATGTGTTGCTCTTGTTTGCATCATCTCTTGCCATGAGTAGCTTCATGTAGCTTTGTCATGCATCATGCTTGTTTGTGCATCATGCCTTGTTCATGTGTGGTGTGTTTACTATATTGTGTGCTTCTTCTTGTTAGTCTGTTTACGTTGCGATCGTGAGGATTCGTTCGTCTCACGCTTGGTTCGGCTTCATCCGTTCATCTTCTTCATGGACTCGTTCTTCTTCCTAGCGGGATTTCAGGCAAGATGACCGCTACCTGGATCTCACTACTATCATTGCTATGCTAGTTGCTTCGTTCTATCTCTATGCTGCGCTACCTATTACTGTTTATCAAGCCATCCCAATTTGCCATGTCGACCTCTAACCTTTGACACCTTTCCTATGCAAACCGTTGTTTGGCTATGTTACCGCTTTGCTCAGCCCTCTTATAGCGTTGTTAGTTGCGGTGAAGATGAAGTTTGTTCCTTGTTGGAACATGGAGATGTTGTTCCTTGTTGGAACATGTTTACTTGTTGGGATATCACAATATTCTTATATTATTAATGCATCTATATACTTGGTAAAGGGTGGAAGGCTCGGCCTTATGCAGTGTTTTGTTCCACTCTTGCCGCCCTAGTTTCCGTCATATCGGTATTATGTTCCCGGATTTTTGCGTCCCTAACGCGGTCGGGTGATTTATGGGACCCCTTGACAGTTCGCTTTGAATAAGACTCCTCCGGCAAGGCCCAACATTGGTTTTACCATTTGCCTCACCTAGCCCTTTTTCCCTTGGGTTTAGGAGCCCAAGGGTCATCTTATTTTACCCCCGGGCGGTGCTCGTCGTGAGTCTTGGCCCAAACCGTCGACCGCCGGTGTACCAGGGAAACTCGGGTTCGCCTATCGGAAGTTTGGACAATCCGGTGTGCCCGAGAATGAGATATGTGCAGCTCCTATCGGGATTTGTCGGCACATTCGGCGGCTTTGCTGGTCTTGTTTTATTCTTTGTCGAAATGTCTTGTAGCCGGATTCCGAGATCGATCGAGGTCTTCCGGGAGAAGGAATATCCTTCGTTGATCGCGAGAGCTTATCATGGGCTAAGTTGGGACACCCTGCAGGTTTGAACTTTCAAAAGCCGTGCCCGCGGTTATGTGGCAGATGGGAATTTGTTAATATCCGGTTGTAGTAAACTTGAAGCAAACTCTTCTAAAATACACCAACCGTATGCGTAACGTGAGTGTCTCTTTTGGGGTTGATCGAGAGGAGAACACGGTTTCTGGGTTATGTTTGACGTAAGTAGGAGTTCAGGATCACTTCTTGATCATTACTAGTTGACGACCATTCCTTTGCTTCTCTTCTCGCTCTCATTTGCGTCGGTTAGCCACCATATATGCTTAGTCGCTGCTGCAACCTCACCACTTTACCCTCTTCCTTTCCCTTTAAGCTTTGCTAGTCTTGATACCCATGGTAATGGGATTCTTTGAGTCCTCGTGGCTCTGATTACTACACCACCGATTCTTGTGTACAGGTTATGCGATGATCATGGCGTGAGGCGATGTTTGCTTGTGTTGGAGTTCTTCTTACGCTTCTTTTTGATCGGGGATAGGTTCGGTCGGCAGCTTTGGGCTAGCGAGGTGGATGTCGTTTGAGCTTTGTTTATGTTTCATCCGTAGTCGGATGTTGATCTTGTATATGATGTTGATGTATTCATGTGACATTGTATGTCTTGGTTGTATCCTATGTATTATGTAATGTTGATGTAATGATATCCACCTTGCAAAAGCGTTTCAATATCGGGTCTATCCTTGGTGGGACCTTGAGTTCCTTTTGGATAGGGTCGCATATTAGGCGTGTTCAAGTTGGTATCGAGCCTCGACCGACCCTAAGAGCCCCTTGATTGATCGTGTAGTTCGCCGTTGTTGAGTCTAGAAGTAAACTATTTTGAGTCTAGTTATATCGGAGTAGGATTTCTTTTACTCCTCTGCCCCTTCGTCGCTCTGGTGAGGAATCTTGACGTAGGTGTTTTGAATTACTCCTCTTCTCGTTCAAATTTTTTTGTTTAGGATCACGCAGTTGGTTTTTTCCGATCGTTGGTTCTCATATCTTTTCATCCGGTGCATTTTCTCGTCAAGGCGATTCGACCATCTTCATCTTTTCCAAGTTCAATCCTCAGTTCTTCCTCCGACGTCGTTGTTTTTCCTTGTCCGAAGTTGTCCTTGTTTTTCCCACCCGCCCACCCTTCTTCTTCTCAAACCGAGTCCGTGTCAGTATCCATCATACTCGTCTGAAGTCTTTGCTTTCTTTCATGTCGTTTCAACGGTGTTTTCTCTTCAAGATATTCGTCGATTTCCCTTCCAAGTTGTCTTTGTTTTCCGCCTCCACCCTATTATTCCGGAGCTGAGTCTTTTCAACAATCAATTTCATTCATGTGGAGCCTCTTCAGTCTTCCCTCAATCATTTCAACCGGTGAATTCTCGTTTTGTACGACATTCTTCATCTCTTTTCTATTCCGGTGGATCCAATTCAAGTTTTTCGGTGTTGATCATATTCTTCTCCTTGGCTCAAGTGTTCTCTTTGCTTGTTCGCCTCTCGTCAGTTTATCATTCCGGAGTTCGGAAGACCTATCAGGAGATTCGCTTGTGTTCAAATTAATTCGAGGTTGTCACCTCATTCAAATATTTCAGTTATTCCGGTGCATCATCTATCTTTTCAACATCCCTTTCCAACGGTGTTATCTCTTCAGTGGGCCCTAACCCACAGGTCTTTTCGTGATCTTACCTGACTCTTCTATTTCCCGGAGCTATTCCCAATTCTTTTCAAGTGTGACGTAAGAATGGATTCCATCAGTCACATGCCTTTTCCAAGATCTCTTTCAAATTCTTTTCATTGTTGGCTCAACCTTTCTGTTTTTCATTCTTCCGGAGTATATCATTAATTTTGGTGGTGTTTCTCGTCATCATTTGAAGATTGAAGAAGAGTTTTTTCCCTAAATCTTGTCCGTTCTCCCGAAGATTTGTGGTGCTAGCTCGATGTGATCCTATCTAATTGTTTCCAGTCATGCAAATTATTTTCATCCACCCGGAGTATTTCAGGAGTTGCTTTTCTGTTCCGATTATCCGGAGGCCTCCATTTCAGAAGATTTTCCTCGTCCCAAGTTTTCAGCTTCGTTCTCTCAATTATTCTATAGCCGTGCCTTTTTGTTCGCCTCAATATTATCCCGGTGCTTCGTTCAAGTGTTCTTTAATCAACTCATGATCTCTTCGCTCTTTTGCATCTAAATCCCCTCGAGCATTTTGGTTCTTCTAATTCTTCCCGGTGATTCATACTCTTTCATCAGTCATTTTCGAATTCTTACGGTGGTTCGTTCAAGATTCTTTTTCCTTCACTATCATATTAATCCGTTCCTTCTTTCAATCCTACCGGTGGTTCATGAAGACCTTCTCAAGGTGGCGCTATGTCACTTCTCAATCCTTTTTCAAGAAGAATAAGTTGCATGCCAAATCCACTGCTTGTCATCAATTTAATTTGATGAAGGATAATCTTATTCTTATTTCATCCAAGTGAGCAATCCCTTCCTTCGGAGTTTGTTCTTGATGAATAAATTCCACTTCCTAGTCTTTTCATCTTTTCTTTCCCGGAGTTCAATTATTTCCTCGGCCATCTCGTCGGAACCTCCATCTAAGTCACCGCAAGGCTCATCTTATTCTTTCTTCCTTCATTCTATCTCACCATCCTTTTTGTTACCGGAGTTCTTCACAGTGGTTCTTCATGATTTAATTCATTCTTCAAGAGTTCATCAAGATTCTTTTGGAGGAATTCAAATATCTTTTCTTCTTGCATCTCTAAGTTGCAATTAATTCTCCATATTCTTTTGAAGTGGAGTTTTGCATTTCTTCGTTCTCCTCAGCTATTTAATCTTTTCCGTTTGTGGTAGGTTATCACCTCATAATTTTTGAGAGGTTATCCATAAGTCCACATAAAGCTTATTCTTTCGTTGTTGATTTTCTCAACAACTCCATTCAATCCTTCCTTCTAAGTTCTTTTCATTCAATTCTTCCGGAGGCATTGCGTTGTTTATCTCGTCAAGTGTCATTCCATCTTCTGAAGATCATGTTCTATTCCTCCATGTTTTAACTGGAGTGCTGCCTAAATCGTTTCAGTCTTATTCGTTTCTTTTCTCATTCTAACCACTCCGGTTAGAACGAGTGCTTTCATAGTCTATCTGACTCCGTGAGCTTTCGATTCTCGTCATTCTCGTTGTTCCTCTCTTTTTCTCGAGTGCTCTCGATTCCTTGCTTCTTCTTTGAGTTCTTGTTTCACCTCATCCTTTTTCCCTTCCGTCTCGGTCCTAAGATGGAGTAATGGAGTAATGAGCCTATACTACATGCATATTTGGCTGGTGGAAAAGCTCTAAGGTTACAGTTTTGCATAAAGCCAATTTTTCCCTACTGCAAAGGAATAAATTTATTTAACTATCATGGTGGTTGTGAAACATTGAGAATGATTGACAGCATCCTCAATCCCAATTAACAGTACTCGTTAACAAACCCAACAATATTAATTGGAAGTAACATGATGAGATTCACATGATATCCAAGTACTAGATACTCAAGATGTCCATAACCGGGGACACGGCTAACCATGATTAGTTTATACACTCTGCAGAGGTTTGCGCACTTTTCCCCACAAGACTCGATCGCCTCCGTTGGATTTCTCGCACTACATGATGTTTGAAAGCGGATGGCCGAGACATAGTCTTTCGAAGCACTAGCACCTTACATGTGGGTAGACCGGTACACCTACTTTCCCTACATCGCTAGTCTACCCGTAAGAGTTTGCACAACAATCAACTATGCGAGCCCATAATGGCTTGTGGCTGCACACGGAAGTTTCTAGTTTGAATAATCTCATGATCCCTTTGAGCCTGGGTGGCGGTCCGAAGAAATACATGCAAGTCCTGATATAAACCAGGTGCCTCAATCCACCCAGATGTGTGTTTAAGTTGCCACCTTAAATAAACCATTAATTTAACAATCTCACATCTGTCATGGAATACACTCACCCAATCCATGTCTACTAGCATAGCTTGGCATAATAAGCAAACGTAGAAGTAACTCCCAAGGGTTTGATAATAAAATAGGTAATAGGTACTACCTCATCTACTTCCCATCCCACAATTTAATTAGATCCTACTCATGCAATGTTTGAGGATAGATCTAATGCATAAAAACTGGGTAGTAGAAAATGTATGATCAAAGTGTTACTTGCCTTACTAATGATCCGCGAAACCTAGAGACTCGAAGTAACAGGCGGCGCACTCCGGGTATTCTATCGCAGACAAACAAACATGCATACAATAAGTACTCATCTAATGCACAGGTAAAACTCAAATAGATCTAACGGATAGTTCAACTTAAGAACTCGGTTTGCAAAAGAATCAAATCAAGCGAAACAGCGAAAGTCAAGCGGCGGAAGAAAACAGCTTTGTTTTACTAATTTGGATCTAGGTCAAATTTTACAGAAGCAAAAACTTGTTTAAGTTGGTTATTCGGAAGAGGGTTTGAGAGGAAACTCGGTAGCTTGAATCGCTGATTTACGCTAAGCAGTGAAAAGTTATACTAAAACGAAAATCGGATCAGGAATCGCGATCAGAAAAATCGCGGATTAAATCCGAGAAAAAGAAAAACGACGAACGGGTTAACGAACGGACGTTCGTTAACTAAGCTAATCTGACGAACGCGTTCGTTTAAATGAACTAACGGACGAACGTCTGCTAATTAGCCTAAACCGAAAAAAAACCGAATCTAATAAAAAAACGAAACTTAAAAAAACCCGAAAATAAACCGAAATAAAAACCGAAGAAAAACCGCCTGGTTTTCTAAAAAAAACCAGCGGCACGCGGATCGAGGCGGCGATAACCTCGGTGGCGGGCGGCGGCGGTGGCGGGATCCCGGCAAGGGAAGTCGGAGGTCCGTGAGGGTCGAGGCGTGGCGAGTGGCGCAGCGGCGAGGCGAGGCTCGGCGAGGCGCGATCGTAGCTAGGGTTTGCCCACCCGGGTGGGCGGCTTATAAAGCCTCATGGGCGGGAGTCCTAAGCGGACACGGCCCGTAGGTCGATGGCGTTTTTTAAATAATTCTGTGAAAAAATAATAATAAAAGAAATACTAAGCGGACTCCAAAAATCCGAAATAAATTTTCCCGGCTTCTAAAATCAAGCGGATTTAATGAACATCTATTTGGGGCTTAAATGCAATTTTGAAAAGCGCATTTTCCTAAATTCAAATAAAAAGGCGAAAAACTCCAAAATAAAATCTTATTTGATTTTATTATTAAATCTTCATTGTTTCTTTATTTTGGGAAAGTCATTTTATTCCCTCTCTCATATTTTGGTAGTAGAAATAATTGAAGATAAAATAATTAAAATAAAATGATCCTATTTTCAAAATTTGAGAAAACTCAAATATGAAAATAACGAAAATCCCCAACTCTCTCCGTGGGTCCTCGAGTTGTGTAGAATTTCTAGGATTGAGAAAAATGCAACGGAAAAAATATGATATGCAATGATGCTCTATGTATAACATTCCAAATTGAAAATTTGGGATGTTACAACCTTCTATCACAGATGCGAAGACAAGATATTCGTTGCTAAGAATGGATCCTTTCTAGAGAAGGAGCTTCTCTCGAAAGAAGTGAGTGGGAGGAAAGTAGAACTTGATGTGGTAATTGTACCTGCTCCCTTATTGGAAAGTAGTTCATCACAGAAATCAGTTCCAGTGATTCCTACACCAATTAGTGAGGAAGCTAATGATAATGATCATGAAACTTCTGATCAAGTTACTACTGAACCTTGTAGGTCAACCAGAGTAAGATCCGCAGCAGAGTGATATGGTAATTGTTGGGGAACGTAGTAATTTCAAAAATTTTCCTACGATCACGCAAGACCATGGTGATGGCATAGCAACGAGAGGGAAGAGTGTCCGTCCACGTACCCTCGTAGACCGAAAGCGAGCGTTATAACAACGCGGTTGATGTAGTCGTGCGTCTTCACGATCCGACCGATCCAAGCACCGAGCGTCGGCACCTCCGAGTTACGCACCGTTCAGCTCGATGGCGATCCCGGACTCGATCCGGCAAAGTGTCGAGGATGAGTTCCGTCGACGCATGGCGTGGTAGCGATGTTGATGCTCCACCGACGCAGGGCTTCGCCTAAGCTCATGACGATATGACTTCTCCGCGCGAGGCTTCGCCTAAGCTCATGACGATATGACGAAGAGGAATATGGTGGAAGGGGCACCGACTGCGGCTAAGGAAAGATCCGTAGATCAACTTGTGTGTTATGGGGTGCCCCCTGCCCCGTATATAAAGGAGCCAAGGGGGGTGCGGCCAGCCTTGGGGGGCGCTGGAGGAGTCCTACTCCCAGGAGTAGGACTCCCCCTCTCCTAGTTGGACTAGGATTGGAGGAGGGAAAGAGGAAGGCGCGCCCCTCTCCTTGTCCTATTCGGACTAGAGGGGGGGGGCGCGCAGCCCACCTGGCCGCCCTTCCTCTTCTCTCCTATGGCCCATAAGGCCCATATACCCCCGGGGTTCCAGTAACCCCGGTGTTAAATAACTTCCTGTTTTCACTCGGAACCCTTCGAAGTCAAACATAGGCTTCCAATATATCAATCTTTATGTCTCGACCATTTGAGACTCCTCGTCATGTCCGTGATCACATCCGGGACTCGAACAAACTTCGGTGCATCAATACTTATAAACTCATAATGAGCTGTCATCGAAGCGTTAAGCGTGCGGACCCTACGGGTTCGAGAACTATGTAGACATGACCTAGAACCATTCTCGGTCAATAACCAATAGCGGAACCTGGATGCCCATATTGGTTCCTACATATTCTCTGAAGATCTTTATCGGTCAAACCGCATAACGACATCGTTGTTCCCTTTGTCATCGGTATGTTACTTACGAGATTCGATCGTCGGTATCAATACCTAGTTCAATCTCGTTACGGTAAGTCTCTTTACTCTTCCGTAATACATCATCTCACAACTAACTCATTAGTTGTAATGCTTGCAAGGCTTAAGTGATGTGTATTACCGAGAAGGCCTAGAGATACCTCTCCAGACAATCGGAGTGACAAAACCTAATCTCGAAATCGCCAACCCAACAAGTACCTTTGGAGACACACTGTAGTACTCCTTTATAATCACCCGTTATGTTGTGACGTTTGGTAGTACCCAAAGTGTTCCTCCGTAAGCAGGAGTTGCATAATCTCATAGTTATAGGAACATGTATGGGTCATGAAGAAAGCATTAACATACTAAGCGATCAAGTGTTAAGCTAACGGAATGGGTCATGTCAATCAGATCATTCAACTAATGATGTGACCTTGTTAATCAAATAACAACTCCTTGTTCATGGTTAGGAAACATAACCATCTTTGATTAACAAGCTAGTCAAATAGAGGCATACTAGTGACATCTTGTTTGTCTATATATTCACACATGTATTATGTTTCCGGTTAATACAATTCTAGCATGAATAATAAACATTTATCATGATATAAGGAAATAAATAATAACTTTATTATTTCCTCTAGGGCATATTTCCTTGAGTCTCCCACTTGCACTAGAGTCAATAATCTAGATTACAAAGTAATGATCCTAACACCCATGGAGTCTTGGTGCTGATCATGTTTTGCTCGTGGAAGAGGCTTAGTCAGCGGTGCGCAACATTCAGATCCGTATGTATTTTGCAAATCTCTATGTCTCCCACTTGGACTTGGTCCCGAATGGAATTGAAGCGTCTCTTGATATGCTTGGTCCTCTTGTGAAATCTGGATTCCTTTGCCAAGGCAATTGCACGATATTGTCACGAGAAGATCTTCATCGGTCCCGATGCACTAGGTATGACACCTAGATCGGAAATGAACTCTTTCATCCAGACTCCTTCATTCGCTGCTTCGAAGCAGCTATGTACTCCGCTTCACATGTAGATCCCGCCACGGCGCTTTGTTTAGAACTGCACCAACCGGCAGCTCCACCGTTTAATAAAAACACGTATCCGGTTTGCGATTTAGAATCGTTCGGATCGGTGTCAAAGCTTACATCGGCGTAACCATTTACGACTAGCTCTTTGTCACCTCCATATCGAGAAACATATCCTTAGTCCTTTTCGGTATTTGGGATGTTCTTGACCGCTGTCGATGATCCATTCTGGATTACTTTGGTACCTTCTGCCAAGCTTACAGCTAAGCATCGTCGGTCTGGTACACATCATTGCATACATGATAGAGCCTATGGCTGAAGCATAGGAACATCTTTCATTTTCTCTCTATCTTCTGTTGTGGTCGGGCATTGAGTCGACTCAATCTTACACCTTGTAACACAGGTAAAAACCTTTCTTTGCACGATCCATTTTGAACTTTTCAAAACTTTATCAAGGTATGTGCTTTGTGAAAGTCAATTAAGCGTCTTGATCTATCTCTATAGATCTTGATGCCCAATATATAAGCAGCTTCACGAGGTCTTTCATTGAAAAACTTTTATTCAAGTATCCTTTTATGCTATCCAGAAATTCTATATCATTTCCAATTAATAATATATCGTCCACATATAATATTAGAAATGCTCTGAGCTCCCACTCACTTTCTTGTAAATCTGAGGCTTCTCCAAAAGTGCATACAAACCCATATCTTTGATCACACTATCAAAGCGTTTATTCCAACTCCGAGAGGCTTGCACGGACCATAAATTGATCGTTGGAGCTTGCACACTTTGTTAGCACTTTTGGATCGACAAAACCTTCTGGTTGCATCATATACAACTCTTCTTCTAGAAATCCATTCAAGAATGCAGTTTTACATCCATTTGCCAAATTTCATAATCATAAAATCGGCAATTGCTAACATGATTCGGACAGACTTAAGCATCGCTTCTGGTGAGAAAGTCTCATCGTAGTCAACCCCTTGAACTTGTCGAAAACCTTTCGCAACAAGTCGAGCTTTGTAGACAGTTATATTACCATCGGCGTCAGTCTTCTTCTTAAAGATCCATTTATTTTCAATGGCTTGCCGATCATCGGCAAGTCAACCAAAGTCCATACTTTGTTCTCATACATGGATCCCATCTCAGATTTCATGGCTTCCAGCCATTTTGCGAATCTGGGCTCACCATCGCTTCTTCATAGTTTGTAGGTTCGCCATGGTCAAGTAACATGACTTCGAATAAGATTACCGTACCACTCAGTGCGTATTTTACTCTGGTTGACCTCGAGGTTCATAGTAACTTGATCTGAAGCTTCATGATCATCATCATTAGTTTCCTCACTAATTGGTGTAGTTGTCACAGAACCAATTCTTGTGATGAACTACTTTCCAATAAGGGAGCAGATCTGATTATCTCATCAAGTTCTACTTTCCTCCCTCACTTCTTTCGAGAGAAACTCCTTCTCTAGAAAGGATCCGAGTTTAACAACGAAAATCTTGCCTTGGATCTGTGATAGAAGGTGTACCCAACATCTCCTTTGGGTATCCTATGAAGACACATTTTCGATTTGGGTTCGAGCTTATCTGGTTGAAGTTTCTTTACATAAGCATCGCAGCCCCAAACTTTAAGAAACGACAACTTTGGTTTCTTGCCAAACCACAGTTCATAAGGCGTCGTCTCAGCGGTTTTGGCGGTGTCCTATTCAACGTGAATGCGGCCGTCTCTAAAGCATAACCCCAAAGCGATAGCGGTAAATCGCAAAAATAGACATCATAGATCGCACCATATCTAGTAAAATACGATTCTGACGTTCGGACACACCATTTCTCTGTGGTGTTCGGGTGGCGTGAGTTCTTGAAACTATTCCACATTGTTTCAAATGTAATCCAAACTCGTAACTCAAATATTCTCCTCCACGATCAGATCGTAGAAACTTTATTTTCTTGTTACGATGATTTTCCACTTCACTCTGAAATTCTTTGAACTTTTCAAATGTTTCAGATTTGTGTTTCATTAAGTAGATATACCCATATCTGCTCAAATCATCTGTGAAGGTGAGAAAATACGATACGCTTGGCGTGCCTCAACATTCATTGGACCACAAACATCGGTATGTATGATTTCCAACAAATCAGTTGCTCGCTCCATAGTTAGGAGAAGCGGCGTTTTGGTCATCTTGCCCATGAGGCACGGTTACATAAGTACCAAGTGATTCATAATCAAGTGATTCGAAGCCCATCGGTATGGAGTTTCTTCATGCGTTTTACACCGATATGACCTAAGCGGCGGTGCCACAAATAAGTTGCACTATCATTATCAACTCTGCATCTTTTGGCTTCAACATTATGAATATGTGTATCACTCTTGTCGAGATTCAACAAGAATAGACCATTCTTCAAGGGTGCATGACCATAAAGATATTACTCATATAAATAGAACAACCATTATTCTCTGATTTAAATGAATAACCGTCTCGCATTAAACAAGATCCAGATATAATGTTCATGCTCAACGCGGCACCAAATAACAATTATTTAGGTCTAAAACTAATCCGAAGGTAGATGTAGAGGTAGCGTGCCGACCGCGATCACATTGACTTTGGAACCATTTCCCAGCGCATCGTCACCTCGTCCTTTGCCGGTGCTCGTCTATTCCGTAGTCCTGTTTGAGTTGCAAATATTAGCAGCAGAACCAGTATCAAATACCCATGTGCTACTACGAGCTCTAGTAAGGTACACATCAATAACATGTATATCACATATACCTTTGTTCACCTTGCCATCCTTTTATCCGCCAAATACTTGGGGCAATTCCGCTTCGATGTCGGTCTGCTTGCGGTAAAACACTCGATTTCAGGCTTAGGTCCGGACTTGGGTTTCTTCTCTTGATCAGCAACTTTCTTGCTGTTCTTTTGAAGTTTCCTTCTTCTTCCCTTTGCCCTTTTCTTGAAACTAGTGGTCTTGTTGACCATCAACACTTGATGCTCTTTCTTGATTTCTACCTCCATGGCTTTTAGCATTGCGAAGAGCTCAGGAATTGTCTTAGTCATCCCTTGCATATTATAGTTCATCACGAAGCTCTTGTAGCTTGGTGGCGATGATTGGAGAATTCATCAATGACACTATCATCCGGAAGATTAACTCCCAGCTGAATTAAGTGATTGTTATACCCGGACATTTTGAGTATGTGCTCCTTGTGCGAACTATTCTCCTCCATCTTGCAGCTATAGAACTTATTGGAGACTTCATATCTCTCAATCCGGGCATTTGCTTGAAATATTAACTTCAACTCTGGAACATCTCATATGCTCCATGGCGTTCAAAAGCGTCGTTGAAGACCGGTTCTAAGCCGTAAAGCATGGCACACTGAACTATAGAGTAGTCATCAGCTCTTCTTTGCGGGCGTTCATAACCGGCTCGGCATCTCTGACAGTTCTGTCACCCGGCGGTGCTTCGGGGCGTAATTTTTACGTGCAGCAATGAGGATAATCCTCAAATTCGGACCCGATCCGTGTAATTGCTACCATCATCTTTCAACTTTGCTTTCTCAAGGCAGCATTAAAATTCAACGGAACAACAAGACGAGCCATCTATCTACGATAAACATAGACAAGCAAAATACTATCGGTACTAAGTTCATGATAAATTTAAGTTCAATTAATCATATTAAAAACTCCCACTTAGGCAGACATCTCTCTAGTCATCTAAGTGATTCGTGATCCAAATCAACTAAACCATGTCCGATCATCACGTGAGGCGGAGTAGTTTCAATGGTGAACATCACTATGTTGATCATATCTACTATATGATTCACGTTCGACCTTTCGGTCTCCGTGTTCGAGGCCATATCTGTTATATGCAAGGCTCGTCAAGTTTAACTTGAGTATTCGCGTGTGCAACTGTTTTGCACCGTTGTAGATGGACGTAGAACTTATCACACCGATCATCACGTGGTGTGCGGGTACTCTGAACTTTGGCAATGGTGCATACTCGGGAGAACACTTCTTGATAATTTTAGTGAGAGATCATCTTATAATGCTACCGTCAATCAAAGCAAGATAAGATGCATAAAGGATAAACATCACATGCAATCAATATAAGTGATATGATATGGTCATCATCATCTTGTGCTTGTGATCTCCATCGCCAAGCTTACCGTTATGATCACCATCGTCACCGCGCGACACCTTGATCTCCATCGTAGCATCGTTGTCGTCTCGCCAACTATTGCTTCTCGACTATCGCTACTCCTTAGTGATAAAGTAAAGCAATTACATGGCGTTGCATTTCATACAATAAGCGACAACCATATGGCTCCTGCCGATTGCCGATAACTTGGTTACAAAACATGATCATCTCATACAATCAAATATAGCATCACGTCTTGACCATATCACATCACAACATGCCCTGCAAAAACAAGTTAGGCGTCCTCTACTTTGTTGTTGCAAGTTTTACGTGGCTGCTACGGGCTGAGCAAGAACCGTTCTTACCTCGCATCAAAACCACAGCGATACTTCTTCAAATAGACTCCGTTTTAACCTTCTCAAGGACGGGCGTAGCCTCGATTCAACTAAAGTGAGAGAGCAGACACCGCCGGTCACCTTTAAGCAACGAGTGCTCGGGCGGTGAAACCAGTCTCGCGTAAGCGTCTGGCGTAATGTCGGTCGGGCGCTTCATCTCACAATACCGCTGAACCAAAGTATGTCATGCTGGTAGGTAGTATGACTTGTATCGCCCACAACTCACTTGTGTTCTACTCGTGCATATGACATCAACGCATAAAACCAGGCTCGGATGCCCTTTGTTGGGGAGCGTAGTAATTTCAAAAATTTTCCTACGATCACGCAAGACCATGGTGATGGCATAGCGAGAGGAAGAGTGTCGTCCACGTACCCTCGTGAGACCGAAAGCGAAGCGTTATAACAACGCGGTTGATGTAGTCGTCGTCTTCACGATCCGACCGATCCAAGCACCGAGCGTCGGCACCTCCGAGTTACGCACGTTCAGCTCGATGGCGATCCCGGACTCCGATCCAGCAAAGTGTCGGGGATGAGTTCCGTCGACACGATGGCGTGGTGGCGATGTTGATGCTCCACCGGCGCAGGGCCGCCTAAGCTCCACGACGATATGACTTCTCCGGTGCGGGCTTCGCCTAAGCTCATGACGATATGACGAAGTGGAATATGGTGGAAGGGCACCGCACAGCTAAGGAAAGATCCGTAGATCAACTTGTGTGTTATGGGGTGCCCCTGCCCCGTATATAAAGGAGCCAAGGGGGGGTGCGGCCAGCCTTGGGAGGCGCGCTGGAGAGTCCTACTCCCAGGAGTAGGACTCCCCCCTCCTAGTTGGACTAGGATTGGAGGAGGGAAAGAGGAAGGCGCGCCCCCTCTCCTGTCCTATTCGGACTAGAGGGGAGGGGGCGCAGCCCACCTGGCCGGCCCTTCCTCTTCTCTCCTATGGCCCATAAGGCCCATATACCCCCGGGGTTCAGTAACCCGGTGTTCGATAACTTCCTGTTTTCCTCGGAACCCTTCGAAGTCAAACATAGGCTTCAATATATCAATCTTTATGTCTCGACCATTTGAGACTCCTCGTCATGTCCGTGATCACATCCGGGACTCGAACAAACTTGGTGCATCAATACTTATAAACTCATAATGAGCTGTCATCGAAGCGTTAAGCGTGCGGACCCTACGGGTTCGAGAACTATGTAGACATGACCTAGAACCATTCTCGGTCAATAACCAATAGCGGAACCTGGATGCCCATATTGGTTCCTACATATTCTCTGAAGATCTTTATCGGTCAAACCGCATAACGACATCGTTGTTCCTTTGTCATCGATATGTTACTTACCCGAGATTCGATCGTCGGTATCAATACCTAGTTCAATCTCGTTGCGGTAAATCTCTTTACTCGTTCAGTAATACATCATCTCACAACTAACTCATTAGTTGTAATGCTTACAAGGCTTAAGTGATGTGTATTACCGAGAAGGCCTAGAGATACCTCTCCGACAATCGGATGACAAAACCTAATCTCGAAATCGCCAACCCAACAAGTACCTTTGGAGACACCTGTAGTACTCCTTTATAATCACCCGATTACGTTGTGACGTTTGGTAGTACCAAAGTGTTCCTCCGATAAGCAGGAGTTGCATAATCTCATAGTTATAGGAACATGTATGGGTCATGAAGAAAGCATTAACATACTAAGCGATCAAGTGTTAAGCTAACGGAATGGGTCATGTCAATCAGATCATTCAACTAATGATGTGACCTTGTTAATCAAATAACAACTCCTTGTTCATGGTTAGGAAACATAACCATCTTTGATTAACAAGCTAGTCAAGTAGAGGCATACTAGTGACATACTGTTTGTCTATATATTCACACATGTATTATGTTTCCGGTTAATACAATTCTAGCATGAATAATAAACATTTATCATGATATAAGGAAATAAATAATAACTTTATTATTGCCTCTAGGGCATATTTCCTTCAGTAATCCAGTTCTGGAGGTCATGTTACTTGACCATGACAAACCTACGAACTATGAGGAAGCGATGATGAGCCCAGATTCCGCGAAATGGCTTGAGGCCATGAAATCTGAGATGGGATCCATGTGTGAGAACAAAGTGTGGACTTTGGTTGACTTTCCCGATGATCAGCAAGCCATAGAGAATAAATGGATCTTCATGAAGAAGACTGATGCTGACGGTAATATTACTGTCTACAAAGCTTGACTTGTTGCGAAAGGTTTTCGACAAGTTCAAGGAGTTGACTATGATGAGACCTTCTCACCCGTAGCGATGCTTAAGTCCGTCCGAATCATCTTAGCAATTGCCGCATTTTATGATTATGAAATTTGGCAAATGGATGTCAAAACTGCATTCCTTAATGGATATCTTAAATAAGAGTTGTATATGATGCAACCAGAAGGTTTTTTCGATCCAAAAGGTGCTAACAAAGTGTACAAGCTCCAGCGATCCATTTATGGACTGGTGCAAGCCTCTCGGAGTTGGAATATACGCTTTGATAGTGTGATCAAAGCATATGGATTTATACAGACTTTTGGAGAAGCCTGTATTTACAAGAAAGTGAGTGGGAGCTCTGTAGCATTTTTGATATTATATGTAGATGACGTATTGTTGATCGGAAATGATACTGAATTTCTGAATAGCATAAAAGGATACTTTAATAAGAATTTTTGAATGAAAAACCTCAGTGAAGCTGCTTATATATTGGGCATCAAGATCTATAAAGATAGATCAAGATGCTTAATTGGAATTTCACAAAGCACATACCTTGATAAAGTTTTGAAGAAGTTCAAAATGGATCAAGCAAAGAAAGGGTTCTTGCCTGTGTTACAAGGTGTGAAGTTGAGTCGGACTCAATGCCCGACCACTGCAGAAGATAGAGAGAAAATGAAAGTCATTCCCTATGCTTCAGCCATAGGTTCTATCATGTATGAAATGCTGTGTACCAGACCTGATGTGTGCCTTGCTATTAGTTTAGCAGAGAGGTACCAAAGTAATCCAGGAGTGGATCACTGGACAGCGGTCAAGAACATCCTGAAATACATGAAAAGGACTAAGGATATGTTTCTCGTTTATGAGGTGACAAAGAGCTCGTCGTAAATGGTTACGTCGATGCAAGCTTTGACACTCATCCGGACGATTCTAAATCGCAAACCGGATACGTATTTATATTAAACGGTGGAGCTGTCAGTTGGAGCAGTTCTAAACAAAGCGTCGTGGCGGGATCTACGTGTGAAGCGGAATACATAGCTGCTTCGAAAGCAGCAAATGAAGGAGTCTGGATGAAGGATTTCATATCCGATCTAGGTGTCATACCTAGTGCAACGGGTCCATGAAAATCTTTTGTGACAATACAGGTGTAATTGCCTTGGCAAAGGAATCCATATTTTACAAGAGAAGCAAGCACATCAAGAGACGCTTCAATTCCATCCGCGATCAAGTCAAGGAGGGAGACATAGAGATTTACAATATACGTACGGATCTGAATGTTGCAGACCCGTTGACTAAGCCTCTCTCACGAGCAAAACATGATCAACACAAAGGCTCCATGGGTGTTAGATCATTACAATGTAATCTAGATTATTGACTCTAGTGCAAGTGGGAGACTGAAGTAAATATGCCCTAGAGGCAATAATAAAGTTGTTATTTATATTTCCTTACATCATGATAAATGTTTATTATTCATGCTAGAATTGTATTAACCGGAAACTTAGTACATGTGTGAATACGTAGACAAACAAAGTGTCACTAGTATGCCTCTACTTGACTAGCTCGTTAATCAAAGATGGTTAAGTTTCCTAGACATAGACATGATTTGTCATTTCATGAACGGGATCACATCATTAGAGAATGATGTGATTGACTTGACCCATCCGTTAGCTTAGCACTATGATCGTTTAGTTTATTGCTATTGCTTTCTTCATAACTTATACATGTTCCTATGACTATGAGATTATGCAACTCCGAATACTGGGAGGAACACTTAGTGTGCTATCAAACATCCTGGCGTAATCGGGTGATTATAAAGATGCTCTATAGGTGTCTCCGATGGTGTTAGTTGAGTTGGCATAGATCGAGATTAGGATTTGTCACTCTGATTGTCGGAGAGGTATCTCTGGGCCCCCTCGGTAATGCACATCACTATAAGCCTTGCAAGCAATATGACTAATGAGTTAGTCACGGGATGTTGCATTACGGAATGAGTAAAGAGACTTGCCGATAACGAGATTGAACTAGGTATGATGATACCGACGATCAAATATCGGGCAAGTAACATGCCGATGACAAAGGGAACAACGTATGTTGTTATGCGGTTTGACCGATAAAGATCTTCGTAGAATATGTAGAAACCAATATGAGCATCTAGGTTCCACTATTGGTCATGTCTACATAGTTCTTGAACTCGTAGGGTCCGCACGCTTAATGTTCAATGACGATCGGTATTATGAGTTTATGTGTTTTGATGTACCGAATGTAGTTCGGAGACCCAGATGTGACCACGGACATGACGAGGAGTCTCGAAATGGTCGAGACATGAAGATTGTTATATTGGAAGGTTATGTTTGGACACTAGAATGGTTTCAGATGAGTTCGTGCATTTGCAGAGATGCCGGGGATTCTGGAACCCCGAGGGCTTAATGGGCCTACATGGGCTTTAGTGGAAGAGAGAGGAGGCGGCCAAGAGGTGGGGCGTGCCCCCTAGCCCAATCCGAATTGGGGAAGGGCGCCGCCCCCCTTTCGTTCTTCTCCTCTTCCCCTTCCTTCCCCCCTCCTAGTTGGACTAGGAAAGGGGGGAAACCTAATCCTAGTAGGAGTAGGAATCCCCCCTTGGGGGCGTACCATGAGGCTGGCCGGCCCCCTCCTCCCCTCCTTTATATATGAGTGAAGGGGGCAGCCCATAGACACACAAGTTGATTCTTAGCCGTGTGCGGTGCCCCCTCCACATATTTCCACCTCAGTTATATTGTCGTAGTGCTTAGGCGAAGCCCTGTGTCGGTAACTTCATCATCACCGTCAACACGCCGTCGTGCTGACGAAACTCTCCCTCGACCTCAGCGGGATTGAGGGAGTCCTGGATTAGGGGGTGTCCGGATAGCCGGACTATAACCTTCGGCCGAACTCCTGGACTATGAAGATACAAGATTGAAGACTTCGTCCCGTGTCCGGATGGGACTTTCCTTGACGTGGAAGGCAAGCTTGGCGATACGGATATGTAGATCTCCTCCCATTGTAACCGACTCTGTGTAACCCTAGCCCTCTCCGGTGTCTATATAAACCGGAGGGTTTTAATCCGTGGGGACGAACAACAATCATACCATAGGCTAGCTTCTAGGGTTTAGCCTCTCGATCTCGTGGTAGATCTACTCTTGTACTACCCATATCATCAATATTAATCAAGCGGGAGTAGGGTTTTACCTCCATCTAGAGGGCCGAACACAGGTAAAAACATCGTGTCCCTTGTCTCCTGTTACCATCCGCCTAGGCGCACAGTTCGGGACCCCCTACCGAGATCCGCGGTTTGACACCGACATTGGTGCTTTCATTGAGAGTTCCTCGTGCGTCGCCGCCATCGGGAAGGATGCCTCATCCTGTCTTTAAAGGCGACATTGTTGCTAAAGGAGCTTTGGCTATCGGCCAAACTCTCCGGTTAGGCGGTTTTCTTATGACTGCCTGTTCAGCCGCCGCGCCGACGGTGACTTCTCGGGTCATCGAAAGCAATCTTCACATCAACTCGGAACTTCGCCGGCAGTTGGATCGATGGAGCTCTCTTCCTTAAGCGAGCTCTTGGATCGCACCGCCGCCACAGGAGTCGCTTCTGAGACTATGATCAGATTGGGCCTAAACCCGATCCGAGAGATTAACTCTCCCGGTCACCCATCACGTTGCGGTGGTGGAGGAACAATCGGCAAGCCTTCATCTATCTTAAGGACTAGTTATGTCCGGATTCGATCCTCAAGCCGATACCGCGGAGAGGAGGACGTCACTCAAGCCCTAAACCTAAAGTCAGGCAGCGGGCTAGATTCATTGGACAACATCCAAGAATCCAAGCTTCCAAGTTCAGAAGCTCCTTGTCCCTTAAGTCTCAGATCGGGCGAGGTTCTGGATTTAATTCCACCCGCCCACCCAAACATAAGCGACCTATCTCAAATTCGGCAAGAGCCCCATGAAACGATACACCATTCTTGGGCGATTCCTCCTGGTTATGGGCAGGATAAAGGACTGCCGCGAGGAGGACACAATCTCATTCTTCTGCAATAATTGCACGGACAACGGGATCCTCAACGCTATAAGTCGCCGTGACATTACACGCTTTGCTGACTTGGCGTCCATAGTACGAAAGTACTGTGCGATGGAAAGCGCCTGGAAAACTGAAGCAAGATTTTGGGACAATCCGGCGTTGAATACAACCCCAGTCTGAAATAAAAGGGTGCATCATCGCCAGGCATCTGGGTTAAATACCAGAAAGCAAAAACCCTCTATAGGGCATGGAACCGTCTTGGAGGGATGGCTCAATGGACCTGTAAAATTCATAGTCTGAGGCGCCACTCCAACTCATAGCCTTAGAGCATATTGGATACTCGGCGGTGGCCAAAATTGGTGAAGAGCTTCTAGCTCTAGAGCACCAGCCCATGGATACCGATGCGGCATTGCGGTGTTGAGACTTTCGCATCAAATAATATGCTGAAGCGAACACTCCGCAGCCTACGAAGTCTACCAAGTAGCAACAATAAACCCATGGGTAACACGGCTATTACCTTTAATGCCGGTGATGAACCTAAATTCGAACAACCCGAGCACCAGCCGCATTGGTCCTCGGTCCAATAGTGGGCGGCTTTCGCCTTACCAAGGTACTCATGGGCGGTGGCAGCTGATTGAACCTCATTTACGAGAAACCCTTGAAAAATGGAAATAGACTGGAGCCGCATTGGCGAAGCAGCACAACCTTTAGAGGAATAATCCCGGTCGAAGCGTCTTTGACAGGGAAAAATCTGCTGGATGTGGTGTTGGCATGCGGATAATTACAGGTCCGAGGAGGTCACGTTCCAAGTGGCCCGTTCAGCAGCAGATATCACGCTCTATTAGGGCGAGAGGCATTCACAATTTTCAAGCTATACCCCATTACGGGTACATGAAGCTCAAAATGCCGGGCCCAGCGGTATCATCACTCTTGCTAGTGACCCGGACATAGCACTCTGCGCGAAAATAAGACAGCCCGACTGGCCCTTGAGGCACTATCCGAAGCCCTAGCGGCCGTGGGCCCTGCTCGCTGCGCTCCACGGTGAGCAGGGACGGCGTGATACTCGATAAAAGATCCAAGTCCACCTCCTTTAAGCAGGCGGACGAAATAGTCAAATTCAAGTCCATCCAACGGACCCTACAAAAATAGCCTCCATCGGGCGCAATTAAACCCTGATGTAGACGCGCACTCTACGAGAATTCCTCTGCGAAAATTGGGACATTTTGCTGGCACCCTTCGGACATGCAGAATCCCTCGTCGGTGGCGAGCACAACCTAAACATCCTAAAAGGATTCAAGCCGATCAAGCAGGCCCTTTGGCGTTTCTCCGAACCTAAGAGACAAGCCATGGGAGAGGAGCTAGCCAAACTCGGAGGCGGATTCATCGGAGATATAAAACATCCGGACTGGCTAGCAAACCTGGTGATGGTACCAAGAAGGACAAATCCTGGCGCCTATCGTCGATTTCAAGGACCTCAACAAGGCTTGCCCAAAGGATCCCTTCCCTCCCGCATCGATCAAATTATCGGCGCTACCGCAGGACACGATTCATTGTGTTTCCTCGATGCATACTCCGGCTACCATCAAATTAAGATGGCAGAGCAGACCAAGCCATAGCGGCATTCATCACCCCATACGGCACATTCGCTTCAACACAATGCCTTCCGGGCTCAAAAGCGCCCGGCGCAACATATCGGCGCATGATTCGGACATGTCGGCAAACCAGATCGGCAAAATAGTGGAGGCATACGTAGATGGCGTGGTCGTCAAAACCAAGCATGTCGGAACCCTAGTAGACGACTTGAGGCTCACATTCGACAACCTCAAACATAAGACATCAAGCTTAACCGGAAAAATGCGTTTTGGCGTTCGGCCGAAAAAGCTCTTGGGCTTCATAGTATCCGGTAGAGGAATAGAAGCAAACCCAGCCAAGATCCAAGCTCTGTCACAATTGGATATCCCAAAGGACCTCAAGCAAATACAAAATTATTTGGATGCATGGCGGCTCTAAGCCGCTTTATCTCCAGTTGGGAGAAAAGGCATTACCTCTTTATCGCGTCCTCCGGCGCACGAACACCAGTGGGCCGGATGCCGCAACGGCCGGACTCGAAGAAATAAAAGCCATATTGGCAACAAACCCGGTCCTGGCCGCGCCTAACATGGGCAAACCAATGCTATTATACATCACGACAACTCATCAAGTTGTAAGCGCAGTGCTTGTCGTCGAACGAGAAACAGACGGACACAAATTCCCCCTTTAAAAGCCATTTTTCTATGTGTCCACTGTCCTCACTCCATGCAAGTCGAGGTACCCGCATTATCAAAAGATAGAGTACGTGGTATTTATGGCATCTCGGAAGCTGCGACGCTACTTTCAAGAGTGTTCGATAACAGTAGCCTCTGAAGTACCTCTTAACGATATTATAAACAACCGCAACGCGACGGGCCGAATTTCCAAATGGGCCATTGAGCTCCTCCCGTTCGACATAACCTATAAGCCATGGCGAGCTATTAAGTCGCAAGTTTTGGCCGACTTAAATGGCGAATGGACTGAAGCGAACTCCCTAAAAGTACGGCACATATTCCAACTGGATCATGCACTTGACGGCTCCAAAATGTTGGCTGGTGCTGGGGTGGCGTCGTTACGAGCGTCCCCAACAGGAGATCTGATTCAATACATACTCGAGATAATGTATACGGACTCCAACAACACAGCCGAATCTGAGGCCCTTCTACATGGTATCCGGATGGCGGTCTCCATGGGCATTCAATGCCTAGGCGTCTTGTGAGGATTCGAACCGCGATATCCCAAATAAATGGAGACTTTGATGCCAAGGATCCGAAAATGGCAGCTTATCGCAATGCCGTCCTAAAAATGTCAGCGTCAGCTCGGTTCGAAGGGCTCGAATTTCACCATATAGCTCGGGAAAACAATCAGGCAGCAGAGCGTCTTGGCACGCATTGGCGCATAAGCGCGATGCCATCCCCAATATCTTCTTGGAGAGGCTGTTCAAGCCATCCAGTATTATGGGAAGGAGTCCGGAAATAACAGCCGGACCCAACCGCCTTGCCGACACGAACATTACGACACAGCGGAGGCTCGCCAGCGAGTAACATCTTCAGCCCGTAATAATGGTAGTCATTGCCCGTGGACAGAACCATTCCTAGCCTACCTAACAAGCCAGGAACTTCCGAGGACCAAAAGCGAGGCACGCTGCATAGTGCGGCGATCTAAAGCCTATAAAGTCCATGAGGAGAGCTTTATAAGAAAAGCACCACCGAGTCCTTCAAAGGTGTATCTCCAAGAGGAAGGGCGGAATCTTCTGGCTGAAATTCATGCGGACTCGGCGGGCACCACGCCGCAGCCCGGGCCCTCGTAAGCAAGGCCTTCCGTACATGATTTTATTGGCCGACGGCCCGGGCAGATGCTCAGGACTTAGTCCAATGATGCGTCGGTTGCCAACTCTTTGCTAACCAAAGCCATATGCCACCCACCGCCCTCCAAACTATACCCATCACCTAGCCCTTTGCGGTCTGGGGGCTTGACATGGTTGGACCCCTTAAAGGAGGAACCCACAAGCAAAAATACCTACTGGTCATGGTGGATAAATTCACCAAATGGATAGAGGCCAAGCCTGTTAAGACGGCTGAATCCGGACCGGTGATAGACTTCATATCAGGGGTCGTACACCGTTACGGCGTCCCCCACATCATCATCACTAATAACGGCACGAACTTTACGGCCGACGAGGTCAAACTCTGGTGCAAAAACATGGGCATCAAGCTCGACTATGCTTCAGTCTATCACCCACAAACTAACGGTCAGGTCGAGCGAGCAAATGGTCTAATCATGAGCGGCATCAAACCCAGATTAGTGCGTTCCCTTAAGGAATCCAACATGCACTGGGTAGAGGAGCTCGCCTCCGTACTGTGGGGGTTGCAGACCACGCCGAATCGCACCACCGGATACACACCATTCTTTATGGTATACGGCGCAGAGGCGGTTCTGCCGTGCGACATAATTCATGACTCACCTTGCGTGCGCATGTATGAAGAAAGAGAAGCCGAACTCGATCGGCAGGACAGTTTGGACGCCTTGGAGGAGGGCGTGGCGTGGCAAAAGCCGTTCGCATTCTATCAACAGCAGGCTCAAAGATATCAAAGCAGAGAAGTACGGGCCAAAACTTACAATGTTGGCGAGTTAGTTCTACGCCTGCCGGACAAGAAAAAGGAGAAACTCAAGCCCAAATGGGAAGGTCCGTTTATTATTGACCAAGTACTGAGTGGTGGAGTGTACCATCTGCAAGATGCATCGGATAACCGACTCGAGCCGAACCCATGGAACGCAGCCCGTCTCCGAAGATTCTATGCCTAGCGCCGGACTCTGTGTTCGTCTCCTTCCTCTGTATTTTTTTACACATTAGCTGTCTTATATTTCTCTCCTTCTCCCTCCCTTTCCCTTACAGCCTTAAGGGCTCGTTCGCACCTTGTTAAGACACAACCGACGCGCTATCCGCTTTCGGTATACACGGGGCTTCTTTAACAAAAGCTTATTTATCGGGCTTCATGCCCAACACATGTGTCACACTTCCGCATGTACCTTTTATTCACCATTATATGCATCGATATGACTTAAGTTTTGGCCAAGCTGGGTTGCTGGCTCTGTGCTTATCCCTCGTTCCCGATTGTCGGCTAGGTGGTAAAGGAGCACCTCTGCGATTATTCTTGCCGGGTCACCGGATGTGTAGCTCAGACTAGGTGAAGCCGAAGCTAGCATTCTTAAGGGAATATTCGATTCGGTGAACTAAAGATGATTTCTCACTTGTTTATTTATCTGCCCCAGATGCTTTTACGCTTTTTGAAGTCCGGACATGCACTTTAGGGCATGCCTCCGTGGAAAGGAACCCCTAACGGAACTATTCTCCTGGAAGATGTTTCTTTCTAACCATGTAATATAACATAACTAGTTGGGCACTTGTGCATTCAAGCACTAATGACCCCTACTTTGGTCTCCATGCATGCCCGGTTCTTACATAGCGAGAGGGTATTGGACACACTCGGGACTATCGGGTCCCGAGGTCGGTTAAAAGGTCCGCCATGACAAACGATCTACAATGGCTAGAAGGCATTTTACATGTCATCTTAAATTACATAGTCAGTTTGACTGGGCATATTCCTCTTCAATACCATCCAACAGGCTGTCTAGTTTACAGTCCTGTTGGGAATATTTGGCGGCCAACTCTACTTGGCCGTACACTAAGCTCACATGGATCTCCTTCCCATCGGACCCCATAGGTCCGACCTCGGCCATGTGGTTTGGGTCAGCATTCGTGTACCGCTTCTTCACCATGGCCCAGGCCTCCCTGGCGCCTTGACGGCAGGCCGATATCTTCCATAATCAGAAGCACCGCTGCGCTCCCTTAAGCCTCTCTACAAGCTCTCCAAGGCCGTCGGGCATGGAGACAGATGGCCACAAGGCCTGGGCGACGCCTTTCATCACCTGTCGAACTCGTTCATGCAGTTGTAAGAGCTCGGGAAGAAGGTCACCCGTAGAACCGGGCATTTCCTCTGCAGGCTGACCTGTGAGCATACCTACAGACATAACTCTGTTAGTCGACTTCCTCGCCGAACTCTTTTTCAAAGTTCGTTCAAGCACTTACTAAACATGCCGCGCCGAAGCCGCCGATTCTCCTTCACGGAGTCCGACAGCTGGGCACGAACATCCTTTAGTTCCTCACCAAGCTGGGTGTTGGCATCTTGGAGATTATTCTTCTCCTGCATCACCTTCGTAAGCACACTCTCGCCGGCCTTTAACCGGCGCAAGAGTTGTTGCTTGTCCGGATCTACTCGGCGCCATCTGCAATGTTATTGTCGATTTGCACACGCCGCACTTCACAACATACTTATCTTTGAAGCATATATTACTAGAGGGGTCTCCTTGGCCTCCCCTCGTCATGACTAGTCGGCCTCAAGTTGGGCTTTGCACTCTTCCAGCTCTGGGACAGTTGGGTATTCTTTTACGTAAGATCCTGCATAACAAATGATCCTTAAATCAGTTATTCTAACTGTTTCAAGTCTCGGGACTCTTGACATATATAACCATCAAATTTTCTTACCGTATGTCTTTCACATCTTGCTCCGTGGCTCGCTAGACCATTTTGGCGGCACGGAGGCACGCATCTCCCAATTAAAGGCGTCCAATGCCTCTTGGGAGAAACAAGCGCTATGAAGAACTGTCCGGGCCTTTGTGATTCATGGCACTCTCCATCTCGGAATTGGTGGCGGACGGTCTGTCCGCATCCTCTGTCGGAGGGCGTCAAGCCGACGCCTCGTGTTCGCCTCGCTTACGGACCTGGCTTTGGAGCCTGGCTGGTGGAGGCGCGATTGGCAATCTCTCCGGATATAGTCCGCGAGCCCTCTTTTCCTAAAAAAGGAGAGCACGGGCATTAGTATGCATCGTAAGAATAATACCTTGGAATAAGGCAGCACGCCTTCTTGCTGCGCCGATGCCTCGACCTGCATTGCGTGTCTCTTTAGCCTACCCGCCCTCGCGGTCCCTTGTTGGCTAGTCGCCGCAGGCTCGGCATTCCACCTCGAGATCCTCCCCCGCGAAACACCATTGGTATACGGTGATAAAAAATAAGCACGGATGCATCATCTTCGAAGTATTAGGACTTCGGTCTCGATTACTTGTGAGGCGGGGAGCAGTCCATGATAATCGACTGTAATAGCCACCAAGGCATTGTTGATGCTCAGTTGGTAAAATACCCCATTGATCAGCTCCACGGATATGTCCGGATCCTCTTGGGAGGCCGGATCGAGGGACTGTTCCGGATCCTCGGGTTGTGGAGGAGGGCTGTATATATCCTTTACGGCCCGGCGCAATTCCTGCGTCGAAATCACAAGATAAGGTACTTGACTATGGGAATATGGAACGGATGGGCAAAAAGAAGTGTCCGCTTACCCAGCTTGGAGGATTGTACATAGAAAATCCGCCCTGAGAATTGATGCGGAGGAATTCCTCCTCTTCTCCCTTGTACAATGCGGACAAGATCTTCGTCAGAGCGGCCACCGATTTCGGCCCCTTACGGCCGCAGCGAGTTTGGTTGCCTTGGATTTATTCTCCTTCTCGAGGGACTCGCACTTGCGGGCGGCGTCCTTGAGCTCTTGCTGTACGACGGATATCCGCTCCTCGCACTGGCGCGGGGTGGCCTGTTCGGCCTTCAAATTGGCAGCCACTTTATCAGCGGCCGCATTGCTCACGCTGGCCTGTTCCTTGGCCCGGGCAAGTTCACCCCTGAGGGTATCGACCTCGACCGCGCCATCTGCAATTATGCAAATAAAAGCGTCTGAGTTTCAACCCAGTGTCTGCACATTCATATAGGCACAACATGGTTGTTCAAGACATACCTTGCGCCTCATCGAGTCGCTTATTAATGTGGACAATGTCCTCATCGTCCAGCTTTAGTTTTTGTTATAGTTTGGAAACCTCCGTGGCCCGGGCGGTTGCCGCTAACAGTGAAGCCTGTTTTCCAATCAAATAAGTGTGTTACTTCCCGCAGATATCTATAGATCCTCTGTTCACCCTTCTTCATGGGCCGACCAGAGTCTCAGGGGCTACTATCTATATATAGGCGTTTGTTCATATGGAAAGCGGCTAAAGACATTACATCGCATCCTCGAAGCCTGTTAGTAGGCTCGTGAAGGCTTCATTCATCCCACTTTTGGCGGACTGAATCTTCTCAACCATCATACCCATCAAAGTACGGTGCTCATCCAAGACGGACTCACCTGCAGTACGTCCATCAGGGTGTTCGGCGCCTCCGGGTTCTGGAGGTCGCCGCAGTATTAGGTGCTCCCCCTCCCTTGAAGGGGGCCGTTCACCCGACTCCGGATCCATCTCCGGAGTGGTATTCGGCTGGGGGCCGAACAACCAAGGGTTCCATCGCTGGTCTTCACGGGGGCCGCACCTCTTATGCCCGCGACGGCCGAGGCGTTCCCCTCCGGTGCCGTGTTGATGGTCCCCTGTACCTCTCGGCGATCTGGAGAAGTCCTCTAGGATGACACCTCGATGTCATCCGCCCTTGGGGGCGAGGAAGCTTGTGGTGGCTTCTCGCTCTCCATCATATCCGGCGGTAGATCCCCCGATGATGATGATACTTGAGGGAGGTCGCGGGCCGGACTGAAAGACATAATTTAACATTATTCTCTCAATTCGCGAAGGATTGGAAGTATGTGAAGTATCCTTAGGTACTTACGATGCAGCAGCAGGCTTGGTCCAGGGCGGTGCTTGGGGATTGCATCGGCATCCGAATCCGAGTCGTCCGAAAGGGATATCCTTCCCCTCTTGGACGCTCCCTGAGGGAGTCCTGGACTAAGGGGTCCTCGGGCGTCCGGTCCATTATCTACTGGGCCGGACTGATGGGCTGCGAAGACATGAAGGCCGAAGACTATACCCGTGTCCGGATTGGACTCTCCTTGGCGTGGAAGGCAAGCTAGGCGACCAACTGAAGATTCCTTCTTATGTAACAGACTCTATGTAAACCCTAGATCCCCCCGGTGTCTATATAAACCGGAGGGGTTAGTCCGGAAATGATACACATGACCATAGTCATATAGGCTAGACTTCTAGGGTTTAGCCATTACGATCTCGTGGTAGATCAACTCTTGTAATACTCATATTCATCAAGATCAATCAAGCAGGAAGTAGGGTATTACCTCCATAGAGAGGGCCCGAACCTGGGTAAACATCGTGTCCCCCGTCTCCTGTTACCAACGATCCTAGACGCACAGTTCAGGACCCCCTACCTGAGATCCGCCGGTTTTGAAACCGACACTCCCTCCTCTGGATCTGAAGAGGCCTCCCTCTTTTTCCCTTTGAGAGGAGGGTTCTCCTCTACCTCCCCCCTTCCTCCTCGTCTTCGTCTTCCTCGTGGGAGGAAGGAGCCTCGGCCCCTCCGGACGTAGCGCCCGAAGTACCTTCGTGGTGGAGGCCATCTTCGGCCTCCTTGCCCTCCTTCTTGTCTTTCTTCGCCGGCGCCTGGTAGGGCGCCGGTGTCACGCCCAAGATGCGATCCTATCCTAAACGAACTCAAAGGTCCCACCAGGGATAGAAGCGCATCTTGAAGACGCTTTTGCAAGGTGGATATCATTACATCAACATTACATAATAGTGGGGATACATCCAATACATACAATGACACATGAAAACAACAATACATCATATACAAGATCAACATACGACTACGGATGAAACATAAACAAAAACTCAAACGACATCCACCCTGCTAGCCCAGGCTGCCGACCTGGAACATATCCCCTGATCGAAGAACAAGAAGAAGAACTCCAAAACAAGCAAACATCGCTCTCGCGTCATGATCATCGCATAACCTGTACCTGCAACTGTTGTTGTAGTAATCTGTGAGCCACGAGGACTCAGCATTCCCATTACCATGGGTATCAAGACTAGCAAAGCTTAATGGGTAAGGAAGGGGTAAAGTGGTGAGGTTGCAGCTGCGGCTAAGCAAGATATGGTGGGTAACATACGCAAATAAGAGCGAGAAGAGAAGCAAACGGAATGGTCATGAAGCTAGCAATGATCAAGAAGTGATCCTGAACTCCTACTTACGTCAGACATAACCCAAAGACCGTGTTCTCCTCTCGATCAACCCCGAAAAGAGACACTCACGGTTACGCACACGGTTGGTGTATTTTAGAAGAGTTTACTTCAAGTTTGCTACAACCGGATATTAACAAATTCCCATCGCCACATAACCGAGCACGGCTCTCGAAAGTTTATACCTGCGGGGTGTCCCAACTTAGCCCATGATAAGCTCTCGCGATCAACAAAGGATATTCCTTCTCCCGGAAGACCCGATCAGTCTCGGAATCGGTTTACAAGACATTTCGACAATGGTAAAACAAGACCAGCAAGACCGCCCGATCGCCGACAATCCCGATAGGAGCTGCACATATCTCGTTCTCGAGGGCAACACGGATGAGACAGGCTATGAGTAAAACCAGGCCTCGAGTTTCCCCGTGGTGGCCCCTTGGAAGGCTCGGTTGGGCCAACACTTAGAGAAGCATTGGCCGGGGGGCTAAAATAAAGATGACCCTCGGGTTGGCCGACACAAGGGAAAGGGTATAGGTGGTGGTGAGGCAAATGGTAAAACCAAGGTTGGGCCTTGCTGGAGGAGTTTTATTCAAAGCGAATTTTCAAGGGGGTTCCATAAATCGACCAACCGCGTTAGGGACGCAAAATCCGGGAACATAATACCGATATGACAGAAACTAGGGCGGCAAGAGTGGAACAAAACACCAGGCATAAGGCCGAGCCTTCCACCCTTTACCAAGTATATAGATGCATTAATAATATAAGAGATATTGTGATATCCCAACATAAACATAATCCAACATGGAGCAATCTTCATCTTCACCTGCAACTAGCAACGCTATAAGAGGGGCTGAGCAAAAGCGGTAACATAGCCAAACAACGGTTTGCTAGGAAGGGTGACAAAGGTTAGAGGTTCATGGCAATTTGGGAGGCTTGATAAGCAAGTGGTAGGTAACGTAACATAGCGATAGAACGAAGCAACTAGCATAGCAATGATAGTAATGAGATCCAAGGTGACGGTCATCTTGCCTGAAATCCCGCTAGGAAGAAGAACGAGTCCATGAAGAAGATGAAGCCACGAAGATGAACCAAGCGTAGACGAACGAATCCTCACGATCGCAACGAAACAGGAACTATCGAGAAGAAGCACAACCGGAAAGAAGCAAGCAACATGGTAAACAACCATCACATAAACAAGGCATGATGCACAATCAAGCATGATGCATGTCCGGTTTAAATATGCATGGCATGGCAAAGTGCACAAACAAAACTACAAGTTAAGTGGAGCTCAACATGCAGCGAGTTGCATATTGACTGAAACTTCACAACAATTATTTAGTTCTCTCCGTTTAAACTACTCAACAATATTAAATGTTGGTTAACATGGCAAGAGGTGAAGCATAATAAAACTAACTATTTAGGCAAGTTAAAATGAGGCCGGAAATAAGAAACAACAATTCCAGAAAATCCCCATGTGCAATTTATGAATTTGGTACTGTTCTGCTCTAATCATATTTTAATGTTGTTAAACAGGAAAATAAAGTGCAGCAAGTTAATCTATGCATTTTTCCACCCCATTTACATACAAAGTTTATTTAAAACCGAGCTACGGTTATTTAGTTACGAAATAAATCATTTTAACATGACATTTGAGCAAATTTAAACAAACAACATTTTAAACATGGATGAAAGTGGCATATTGTGAAACTAGATAGAATTCTAAGCATTTTACATGCTTAAATCATTTTATTATGATGCACGGTTAATGAGTTTTTATATGCATGAAGAGCAAGGGTTTTACGCAATTCTGAAAATCACGGGATAAATGCTAAAATCGCAGATCTGAAAAAATACTACACTTGGGCGAATCTGGTTGGTCCGATGGGTGAAAAAAACAAGAGGAGGGGCGCTGGAGGGCTGCTCACCCAGGGCCTTGGGCGGTCGGTGGAGTAGAAGGGCTGGAAGGTATTGGATCGAACGAGAAGGCGGATCGGGTCAACGCCTTGAAAGCGAGGCGCGGACGAGCCGCTGGTTGTATGATCAACGCGAGCACCTGCGCCTATGGACGAAGAAGGCAGCAGCGGTGCAGCGGCAGGAAACATGGGCAACGGCGGCGGCTTGGCGCTGGACTCGGCGTGGGCGAGGAAGGTCAGGCAGCGAAGGGCAGCCGTGGATCTGGTCGGCGACGGGGTCGAGGAAGCCTTGGGCGGCGGCGGTCCCCTGCTGTGGCAAGTCAGAGAGAGCAAGACATGAGAAAGAGTAGGGGAAGACGACCATCAGGAGAAGAAGGGAAACCGGGCGCGAGGAGCTGGCCTGATCGGCGGCGCTGCTCCGGCGAGGCCGAAGAGGGGACGACGAGGAACGGCGGAACGGATCTGATGGTTGGGCGGCCGGAGGAGGTCGAGGGCGGCTCGACTTGTGGCCATGGCAGCGGCGTCCTGCGTTGAGAGACAGAGAGCGTAGCGTGAGGGAGGGAGAGAGAAACAACAGTGAAGAAGAAGAAAGAGAGAAAGGAAGGAGGCCGAGGAGCTGCGGCATGGTCCAGTCGGGTTCCGGCGGCTGGCCATGGTGGCGTTTGGCGACGGGAGGCTCGGGCTCCTGGCGCCTTGGCCGTCAGGGTCCTGCGATAGAGAGAGAGAGAGAGATGTGAGATCAGGAGAAAGAAGGAAGAGAAGGAGGGACCGAGGGAGAGGGCGCGGGGTCGGCCTGGGGCTGCTGCTGCTGGCGGGGAAGCACCGGCGAGGAGGAGGTGCTCGGACGGACGGGTGGATCGAGGAGGGGATGGATTTGGTTGGCTGGTGTGTGAAATCAAGGAGGGGATGGACCCCGAGAGAGATTTGGTGGAGTGGCGGCGGCGTGGGATGGATGGGACATTGCTCCTAAAATTTAGGGTTAGGGGTCTATTTATAGGAAGGGTTAGCTTAGGGGCTATCTAGTCCCTTCGATCAAAATCGAAGGGTCGAAAATAAATAGGTTAGGGAGTCCAATTAAAAAAATGGAGATGTTTTATAGACGTTTGGGGATGATCCGGATCCATCGGTAACGACAGACCGGTTCGGTTTCGGGTAAGTTTCGGACACGCACACGAGGGGGTCGGTGGTGAGGGGATGAAGACAAGGGGGGTTTTGTTGGTCTCGGAGAACGAGAGAAGAGAGGGGTCCAATTGGTCTGAGAGAAGGTCAACAAGGACAAGCGGTCTGACAACAGGTCAATGAAGACAAAGAGAGAAGCGGTAACTACGACCAGCTACGAGTTTTAAGAAAACATGCAGATGCAATGCGCATGATGCTATGAGATAAAATGCATGACATGAACAAAATGCAAAACAAAAGACAAAAACCCAACCACGGAGGAAATAATATATCGCATCTCCGGAAAAGGCAAGAGTTGGAGTTACGGAATATGGAAAATTGTATCCGGGCGTTACAACACTCCACCACTACAAGAGGATCTCGTCCCGAGATCTAGGGATGGCACCGGAGGGAAAAGGAAGAGGAAGATAAGAGGTAAACTAAGTTGCTTCTTTGACGAACGAGTGAAACCACGAACCTTGAGAGGTTAAGAAATTTAAAAGAAAGAGTACAACAGAGATGAACGAGATTGCAAACAATCTGGTATAAAAGAGGAACAAGGAGCATTACGAGAACTTGAAGGTTGCAAAGACATGAATCAAGAGTTTAATGGACAAGATAGAATTCGAAATCACTCCGGTTAAAACAAGATGAGAGAGGAAGAATTCGGGCAGCACTCCGGTTGAACATGGAAGGAATAGAACATGAACTTGAGAAGATGGGATGATACTTGATGAAATCAACAACACACTGCCTCCGGAACTATTGAAAGAATGGCACAATGGGTAAGAAGAATTTTAGACAGCACTCAGGTTGAAAAGAGAGGCAAAACTTGACAAAATGGGAAGAACTTGAAAAGAGGACACGACACTCCGGTTAAATGGATAAGCAAGAAAAATAACATGATCTTTACAAAACGAGGTGATGCGTGAAAAGAGCAACATCACCATGCCTCCGGAAGGAAGAATAGATGATAGATCATTGGAATAATAGAATGGAGAAGAAAATGCCAACTTATGCCACAAATGAACTTGGAAAGCACCCTTGCAAAGAAGAATTGAACGGAGTTGTTGCAAAATCAACAACGAAAAGCACAAGCTTGTTGTGGGCTTACGGCAAACATCTCAAAATGATGAGGTGACAACCCGCCATTAACAGAAACAATTGATTGGTTGAGATCAATCAAGATAAGAGAAACTTCTTCACCGAGATGAGAAGGAGAAAATTGGATCATTGATAAGCACCACAAATAGCTACATTCCTTAGGGAAGGCTGTAGGTGAAATATAACCCAATATAACTCCAACAAAAAGATTGATTGGTTGAAAAGATCTCTTGAACGAAGAGAAAATGATGGATATAGAATACCTCATTCTTGACAACATATGAATCATGAAACATGAAGGAAATTGTCAAGAGTGACATAACACCATCTCAAAAAAATAAGGTAGAAAGAATTGCACTTCGAAATGCAAGAAGAAGAATACTTGAACTCCTCAAAACAAAACATGTGTTGAGCACCATGTTTATTTTAGGGAATAGCTTGGGGGATCATAACTTCGAGAGAAATCTTGAAGAACAATTGAAGAATGAAAAGAATCCTTGTCGAACCACCATGTAGAGCCTCCATGAAGAACTCCGGTAATAAAAGGATGATAAAAAGAAGGAGAAGTTGAAGACACAAGGAGAAACCTTGCAACGATTTAGATGGAGCTTCGCGATTATATAACCGAGAGAACTTGGAACTCCGGAATAGAAAAGATGAAGCATCTCGAACCGAGAAATGTGACATGATGAATAACTCTGGAAAGAAGAAACTAGATCACTTGGATGAAACAATAATAAGAATTACGTTATGCGTATCCTTCACCAGTTTAAATGATGATAAGCAACGGATTTGGCACACTACTTATTCTTCTTGAGGGATTAAGGATAGAGATAGCGCAAACTTGAGAAGGTATTGATGGAACCACTCGTGGGATTTGGAAACAACGAATGAATGAGTGAATTGGTACGATAACGAAGGAAGAGAAATCTTGAACGAACCACCGTAAGAACTGAAAATGCAAGTAGCAAAGGCACAAATCACCGGGAAGAATTGGAAAACGAATGAAGATACTTGAGGGGATTTATATACAAGAGAATGAAGAGATCATGAACTGATTAGAGGATATTTGAACGATTCACCGGTAAGATTTGGAGAACGGGAGCTGAAAGCTGAGAATGAGGAATTATGACATGATGGCCTACGGAGGAAAGAAATGGGAACAACTCATGAAAAGCTCCGGATGGGTGAAAAGAATTCCACAATCGAAAACAATTATGAGAGGATGGCATCAAGCTAGAACCATGAATCTTGAAGAGAATGGAGCAAGATTTAAGAGAAACTCTTCTTCGGTCTTCAAATGTTGAGAATGACGATGAGAAACACCACCAAATTGTTGAGAAACTCCGGAAGGATTAAAAGAGGAAATGTTGAGCCAGAGATGAAAAGAATTTGAAAGCGGCCTAGGAGAAGGCATGTGTTTGATGAAAATTCATTCTTACGTCAAACTTTGAAATGAATTTGAGAATAGTTCCGGGAAAATTAGAAGAGTCAGGTAAGATCCTGGGAAAAGACCTGTGGGTTAGGGCCCACTTGAAAGAAACATCATTGAAGGATTGCTTGAAATAGAGATTGCACCGGTAGAATTAAATAGCTTGAATGAGAGAAAAACTTTGAAGTAACTCGAATGGATTAAGAATGGAAACATGATACTTCTGAGATATCTTGAGCACTCCGGATAAGAATAGAGAGAGATGAACAATTAAGAGGTGCACCGACATGAGAAAGCATTAGAAACAAGAAAAGGAATATGATGAATATCGAAAGCTTGAATTGGGTCCACCGGAGAAGAAACAACAAAGAAGGATGATGAACTTGAAACTGTTGAGCATCTTCATGGGAAATCACCGGATAAGAACATTGAAAGAAAAGAATGAAGAGACTTCCCACAAATAAAAGGATACATGATTAAGAAATCTGAGTCATTGAAGAAAAAGGGTGGGAGGGTGGGAAAACAAAGGCAACTTGGGGACGGATGAAACAAACACCGGTGAGAAAACTTAGAATTGATCTCGCAAATGTTGAAATGATCGGATCCACTTGAAGAGAAGAACGCCGGTTGGGAAAATAATTAACATGACGACCTCGATGATCAAGAAGGATTAGTATTCACATAGCAATATGAGAACACCGTTTAGGAAAGGTATGGATTCAACATTTGACTTCGAAGCAACTCGAATACCACAAATAAAACAAAACAAAGGATTTGGCTTGCAGAATAAGCCGGAACAAATACATATGATAGAGATTTACCCAATCTCATATCATGTATCTGTCGAAAAGATATTCTAGGATCTACTTGAATTCCCACCTATAAACTCCCGAAACTTTCTGGTTATGCAATCTGGTGTTGGGGATAGAGGGGACACAAAATATATCACCCAAACTAACAATACCTAGATCCAGCTGTATCCATCCGTCAACACATAACCAAGAAAACTCTGGAAATCGTGTACCTCAACCTTCTAAAAGCATCCGTTATACGAGCTATGGCAATACTCCCGAACTCCCAAGTACTGGGTGGCGTCGAGGTTATCTCACCAACAACTGCATAAAAGAGATATTCGATGTCGGCAAAACTCAGGTATTCCAGAACTGGAACGATAAAATTGTGACGACAACACCTCGAAGCTCAACTCCTCGGGACACTGCCACAACCCCTAAATGTCAGGAGGCACCAAGAACAATGTTCTCATCACAAGACTATCGGAACGATCCCAAGATACCCGCGTGATCCTAAAAAAAATTGATGAAATTTGAGGAGAGGAAAGACAAAACATCTACGCCAGAGGCCTCACCAGAGCGCGACGAAGGGACCGAGGAGTAAAAAGAATCCTACTCCGATATATATAATCCTAAGACTCAAAATAGTTTTCTTCTAGACTCAACAACGGCCAACAAACAAGGGGCTCCTATGGTTGGTCGAGGCTCGATACCAACTTGTCACGCCCAAGATGCGACCCTATCCTAAAGGAACTCAAAGGTCCCACCAGGGATAGAAGCGCATCTTGAAGACGCTTTTGCAAGTTGGATATCATTACATCAACATTACATAATAGTGGGGATACATCCAATACATACAATGACACATGAAAACAACAATACATCATATACAAGATCAACATCCGACTACGGATGAAACATAAACAGTAAACTCAAACGACATCCACCACGCTAGCCCAGGCTGCCGACGACCGAACCTATCCCCGATCGAAGAAGAAGAACTCCAAAACAAGCAAACATCGCTCTCGCCATGATCATCGCATAACCTGTACCGCAACTGTTGTTGTAGTAATCTGTGAGCCACGAGGACTCAGCATTCCCATTACCATGGGTATCAAGACTAGCAAAGCTTAATGGGTAAGGAAGGGGTAAAGTGGTGAGGTTGCAGCAACGGCTAAGCAAGATATGGTGGCTAACATACGCAAATAAGAGCAAGAAGAGAAGCAAACGGAATGGTCGTGAAGCTAGCAATGATCAAGAAGTGATCCTGAACTCCTACTTACGTCAGACATAACCCAAAGACCGTGTTCTCCTCTTGATCAACCCCGAAAAGAGACACTCACGGTTACGCACACGGTTGGTGTATTTTAGAAGAGTTTACTTCAAGTTTGCTACAACCGGATATTAACAAATTCCCATCTCGCCACATAACCGCAGGCACGGCTCTCGAAAGTTTATACCTGCGGGGTGTCCCAACTTAGCCCATGATAAGCTCTCGCGATCAACGAAGGATATTCCTTCTCCCGGAAGACCCGATCAGTCTCGAGTCGGTTTACAAGACATTTCGACAATGGTAAAACAAGACCAGCAAGACCGCCCGATCGCCGACAATCCCGATAGGAGCTGCACATATCTCGTTCTCAGGGCAACACCGGATGAGACAAGCTATGAGTAAAACCAGACCTCGAGTTTCCCCGTGGTGGCCCCGCAGGCGGCTCCGTTCGGGCCAACACTTAGAGAAGCATTGGCCGGGGGGGGGGGGGGGCTAAAATAAAGATGACCCTCGGGTTGGCCGACCCAAGGGAAAGGGTATAGGTGGTGGTGAGGCAAATGGTAAAACCAAAGTTGGGCCTTGCTGGACGAGTTTTATTCAAAGCGAATTGTCAAGGGGGTCCCATAAATCACCCAACCGCGTTAGGTACGCAAAATCCGGGAACATAATACCGATATGACGGAAACTAGGGCGGCAAGAGTGGAACAAAACACCAGGCATAAGGCCGAGCCTTCCACCCTTTACCAAGTATATAGATGCATTAATAATATAAGAGATATTGTGATATCCCAACATAAACATAATCCAACATGGAGCAATCTTCATCTTCACCTGCAACTAGCAACGCTATAAGAGGGGCTGAGCAAAAGCGGTAACATAGCCAAACAACGGTTTGCTAGGAAGGGTGACAAAGGTTAGAGGTTCATGGCAATTTGGGAGGCTTGATAAGCAAGTGGTAGGTAACGCAACATAGCGATAGAACGAAGCAACTAGCATAGCAATGATAGTAATGAGATCCAAGGTGACGGTCATCTTGCCTGAAATCCCGCTAGGAAGAAGAACGAGTCCATGAAGAAGATGAAGCCACGAAGATGAACCAAGCGTAGACGAACGAATCCTCATGATCGCAACGAAACAGGAACTATCGAGAAGAAGCACAACCGGAAAGAAGCAAGCAACATGGTAAACAACCATCACATAAACAAGGCATGATGCACAATCAAGCATGATGCATGTCCGGTTTAAATATGCATGGCATGGCAAAGTGCACAAACAAAACTACAAGTTAAGTGGAGCTCAACATGCAACGAGTTGCATATTGACGAAACTTCACAACAATTATTTAGTTCTCTCCGTTTAAACTACTCAACAATATTAAATGTTGGTTAACATGGCAAGAGGTGAAGCATAATAAAACTAACTATTTAGGCAAGTTAAAATGAGGCCGGAAATAAGAAACAACAATTCCGGAAAATCCCCATGTGCAATTTATGAATTTGGTACTGTTCGGCTCTAATCATATTTTAATGTTGTTAAACAGGAAAATAAAGTGCAGCAAGTTAATCTATGCATTTTTCCACCCCATTTACATATAAAGTTTATTTAAAACCGAGCTACGGTTATTTAGTTACGAAATAAATCATTTTAACATGGCATTTGAGCAAATTTAAAGAAACAACATTTTAAACATTTTAAACATGGATGAAAGTGGCATATTGTGAAACTAGACAGAATTCTAAGCATTTTACATGTTTAAATCATTTTATTATGATGCACGGTTAATGAGTTTTTAAATGCATGAAGAGCAAGGGGTTTTCTGCAATTCTGAAAATCCTGGGATAAATGCTAAAATCGCAGATCTGAAAAAAAACTACACTGGGCCGAATCTGGTTGGCCCGATGGGTGAAAAAAAAAACAAGAGGAGGGGCGCTGGAGGGCTGCTCACCCAGGGCCTTGGGCCGGTCGGTGGAGTAGAAGGAAATTTGGAAGGGCGCCGGATCAAGGAGAAGGCCAGATCGGGTCAACGCAGCGAGCAGAGGCGCGGGACGAGCCGCTAGTTGACGCGGTCAACGCGAGCACCTGCGCCTATGGACGAAGAAGGCAGCAGCGGTGCAGCGGCAGGAAACATGGGCAACGGCGGCGGCTTGGCACTGGACTCGGCGCGGGCGAGGAAGGTCAGGCGGCGAAGGGCAGCCGCGGATCTGGTCGGCGACGGGGTCGAGGAAGCCTTGGGCGGCGGCGGTCCCCTGCTGTGGCAAGTCAGAGAGAGCAAGACATGAGAAAGAGCAGGGGAAGACGACCATCAGGAGAAGAAGGGAAACTGGGCGCGAGGAGCTGGCCTGATCCGGTGGTGCTGCTCCGGCGAGGACGAAGAGGGGACAACGAGGAACGGCAAAACGGATCTGATGGTTGGGCGGCCGGAGGAGGTCGAGGGCGGCTCGACTTGAGGCCATGGCAGCGGCGTCCTGCGTTGATAGACAGAGAGCATAGCGTGAGGGTGGGAGAGAGAAACAACAGTGAAGAAGAAGAAAGAGAGAAAGGAAGGAGGCCGAGGAGCTGCGGCATGGTCCAGTCGGGTTCCGGCGGCTGGCCACGGTGGCGTTTGGCGACGGGAGGCTCGGGCTCCTGGCGCCTTGGCCGTCAGGATCCTACGATAGAGAGAGAGAGATGTGAGATCAGGAGAAAGAAGGAAGAGAAGGAGGGACCGAGGGAGAGGGCGCGGGGTCGGCCTGGGGCTGCTGCTGCTGGCGGGGAAGCACCGGCGAGGAGGAGGTGCTCGGACGGACGGGTGGATCGAGGAGGGGATGGATTTGGTTGGCTGGTGTGTGAAATCAAGGAGGGGATGGATCCCGAGAGAGATTTGGTGGAGTGGCGGCGGCGTGGGATGGATGGGACATTGCTCCTAAAATTTAGGGTTAGGGGTCTATTTATAGGAAGGGTTAGCTTAGGGGCTATCTAGTCCCTTCGATCAAAATCGAACGGTCAAAAATAAATAGGTTAGGGAGTCCAATTAAAAAAATGGAGATGTTTTATAGACGTTTGGGGATGATCCGGATCCATCGGTAACGACAGACCGGTTCGGTTTCGGGTAAGTTTCGGACACGCACACGAGGGGGTCGGTGGTGAGGGGATGAAGACAAGGGGGGTTTTGTTGGTCTCGGAGAACGAGAGAAGAGAGGGGTCCAATTGGTCTGAGAGAAGGTCAACAAGGACAAGCGGTCTGACAACAGGTCAATGAAGACAAAGAGAGAAGCGGTAACTATGACCGGCTACGAGTTTTAAGAAAACATGCAGATGCAATGCGCATGATGCTATGAGATGAAATACATGACATGAACAAAATGCAAAACAAAAGACAAAAACCCAACCACGGAGGAAATAATATATCGCATCTCCGGAAAAGGCAAGAGTTGGAGTTACGAATATGGAAAATTGTATCCGGGGCGTTACAGTCGGGACCAGCATCCTCATTAACAGAGGTTCGGGTGAGTCTTCGGTGAACATTATATCTGGATCTTGTTTGATGCGAGACGGTTATTCATTTAAATCTGAGAATAATGGTTGTTCTATTTATATGACTAATATATTTTATGGTTATGCACCCTTAAAGAGTGGTCTACTTGTGTTAAATCTCGATAGTAGTGACACACATATTCATAATGTTGAAGCCAAAAGATGCAGAGTTGATAATGATTGTGCAACTTATTTGTGGCACTGCCGTTTGGGTCATATTGGTGTAAAGCGCATGAAGAAAGTCCATACTGATGGACTTTTGAAATCACTTGATTATGAATCACTGGGTTCATGTGAACCATGCCTCATGGGCAAGATGACTAAAACGCCGTTCTCCGGAACAATGGAGCGAGCAACAGATTTGTTGGAAATCATACATACTGATGTATGCGGTCCGATGAATATTGAGGCTCGTGGTGGGTATTGTTATTTTATCATCTTCACAGATGATTTGAGAAGACATGGCTATATCTACTTAATGAAACATAAGTCTGAAACGTTTGAAAAGTTCAAAGAATTTCAGAGTGAAGTGGAAAATCATCGTAACAAGAAAATAAAGTTTCTATGATCTGATCGTGGAGGAGAATATTTGAGTTACGAGTTTGGTCTACATTTGAAACAATGCGGAATAGTTTCAAAATTCACGCCACCCGGAACACCACAGCGTAATGGTGTGTCCGAACGTAGTAATCGTACTTTACTAGATATGGTGCGATCTATGATGTCTCTTACTGATTTACCACTATCGTTTTGGGGTTATGCTTTAGAGACGACTGCATTCACGTTAAATAGGGCACCATCTAAATCCGTTGAGACGACTCCTTATGAACTGTGGTTTGGCTAGAAACCAAAGTTGTTGTTTCTTAAAGTTTGGGGTTGCGATGCTTATGTGAATAAGCTTCGACCTGATAAGCTCGAACCCAAATCGGAGAAATGTGTCTTCATAGGATACCCAAAAGAGACAATTGGGTACACCTTCTACCACAGATTCGAAGGCAAGACTTTTGTTGCTAAGAATGAATCCTTTCTAGAGAAGGAGTTTCTCTCGAAAGAAGTGAGTGGGAGGAAAGTAGAACTTGATGAGGTAACTATACCTGCTCCCTCATTGGAAAGTACTTCATCACAGAAACCGGTTCCTGTGACATCTACACCAAACAGTGAGGAATTAATGATGATGATCATGAAACTTCAGATCAAGTTACTACCGAACCTCGTAGGTCATACAGAGTAAGATCCGCGCCAGAGTGGTACGGTAATCCTGTTCTGGAGGTCATGTTACTAGATCATGAGGACCTATGAACTATGAGGAAGCGATGATGAGCCCAGATTCCGCAAAATGGCTTGAAGCCATGAAATCCGAGATGGGATCCATGTATGAGGACTAAGTGTGGACTTTGGTTGACTTGCCCAATGATAGGCAAGCCATCAAGAATAAATGGATCTTCAAGAAGAAGACAGTCGCTGACGGTAATGTTACTGTCTACAAAGCTTGATTTGTTGCAAATGATTTGTTGCAAATGATTTGTTGCAAAAGGTGTCCAGATTTCACAAGAGAACCAAGCACATCAAGAGACGCTTCAACTCCATCCGAGATCTAGTCCAGGTGGGAGACATAGAGATTTCCAAGATACATACGGATCTGAATATTGCAGACCCGTTGACTAAGCCTCTTCCACGAGCAAAACATGATCAGCACCAAGGCTCCATGGGTGTTAGAATCATTTTGTGTAATCTAGATTATTGACTCTAGTGCAAGTGGGAGATCAAGGAAATATGCCCTAGAGGCAATAATAAAGTTATTATTTATTTCCTTATATCATGATAAATGTTTATTATTCATGCTAGAATTGTATTAACCAAAAACATGATACATGTGTGAATACATAGACAAAGAGAGTGTCACTAGTATGCCTCTACTTGACTAGCTCGTTAATTAAAGATGGTTATGTTTCCTAACCATAGACATGAGTTGTCATTCTATTAACGGGATCACATCATTAGGAGAATGATGTGATTGACTTGACCCATTCCGTTAGCTTAGCACTTGATCGTTTAGTATGTTGCTATTGCTTTCTTCATGACTTATACATGTTCCTATGACTATGAGATTATGCAACTCCCGTTTACCGGAGGAACACTTTGTGTGCTACCAAACATCACAATGTAACCGGGTGATTATAAAGGTGCTCTACAGGTGTCTCCGAAGGTACTTGTTGAGTTGGCGTATTTCGAGATTAGGATTTGTCACTCTGATTGTCGGAGAGGTATCTCTGGGCCCACTCGGTAATACACATCACTATAAGCCTTGCAGGCATTGTAACTAATGAGTTAGTTGCGGAATGATGTATTACGGAACGAGTAAAGAGACTTGCCGGTACGAGATTGAACTAGGTATTGAGATACCGACGATCGAATCTCGGGCAAGTAACACACCGATGACAAAGGGAACAAACGTATGTTGTTATTCGGTTTGACCGATAAAGATCTTCGTAGAATATGTGGGAGCCAATATGAGCATCCAGGTTCCGCTATTGGTTATTGACCGGAGACGTGTCTCGGTCATGTCTACATAGTTCTCGAACCCGTAGGGTCCGCACGCTTAAAGTTCGGCGACAATCGGTATTATGAGTTTTTGTGTTTTGATGTACCAAAGGTAGTTCGGAGTCCCGGATATGATCACGGACATGACGAGGAGTCTCAATATGGTCGAGACGTAAAGATTGATATATTGGACGACTATGTTCGGACACCGGAAAGGTTCCGGAAGGTTTCAGACATATACCAGAGTACCGGGGGGATACCGGAACCCCCCGGGGAGTTAATTGGGCCTCATGGGCCCTAGTGGGAGAAGAGGAGGGGCGGCCAAGGGCAGCCGCGCGCCCCTCCCCCTCTAGTCCGAATTGGACAAGGACGGTGGGGGGCGGCGCCCCCCTTTCCTTCTCTTCCTCTCTCCCTTCCTTCTCCCCTCCTACTCCCACTAGGAAAAGAGGGAGTCCTACTCCCGGTGGGAGTAGGACTCCCCCCTTGGCGCGCCCTCCTCCTGGCCGGCCGCCTCCCCCCTAGCTCCTTTATATACGGGGGCAGGGGGCACCACATAGATAGACAAGTTGATCTGTTGATATCTCCCAACCGTGTGCGGTGCCCCCTCCACCATAATCCACCTCGATCATATCGTAGCGGTGCTTAGGCGAAGCTCTGCGTCGGTAGCATCATCATCACCATCATCACGCCGTCATGCTGACGAAACTCTCCTGCGAATCTTTGCTGGATCGGAGCTCGCGGGACGTCATCGAGTTGAACGTGTGCTGAACTCGGAGGTGTCGTGCGTTCGGTACTTGGATTGGTCGGATCGTGAAGATGTACGACTACATCAACTGCGTTGTGCTTCCGCTTCCGCTTTCGGTCTATGTGGGTACGTGGACACACTCACCCCTCTCATTGCTATTCATCACCATTATCCTGCGTGTGCGTAGTTTTTTTTTGAAATTACTACGTTCCCCAACAAAAAGGTCTGCCATGACAATCATTTTACAATCCGGCTAGGGACAAATATGTCAAGGAAAGTACGTAGTCACTTGGACTAAAAAATTTCTTCCTCTATACCGTCTAACAGGCTGTCTAACTTACAGTCCTGTTGGGAATATTTGGCGGCTACTTCTACTTGGTCATATACCAAATTAACGGGAATTTGTTTCCTATCTGACCCTAGAGGTCCGACCCAGGCCATATGATTTGGATCAAGCTTGGTATACCGTATTTTCACCATGGCCCAGACCTCTCGCGCACCTTCCCGGCAGGCCGATATCTTCCATAACCGGAAACACCGCCGCGCTCCCTTGAATAGCTGTACAAGCTCCTCCATACTTCCTAGAGGGGAGGCGGATGGCCATAAGGCCTTGGCAACACTTCGCATCGCCTGCCGAGCTTGCTCGTGCATTTGCGACAGCTCTTCTGGCAGATCGCCCGAAGATCTGGACACCTCCTCCTCGGGACGACCAGTCAGCATACCTACAGACATAACTCTGTCAGTTCCTTTCCTCGCTGAATTACACGAAGGAAATTTTGAACACATACTAAATATGCCGCCCCGCAGCCTCTTATTTTCCTTCACGGATTCAGCCAGCTGGGCCCGCACATCTTTCAGTTCTTCGCCCAGCTGGGTATTCGTATCCTGGAGTTTGTTTTTCTCCTCCCTGACTCGTGTTAGTATACGTTCTCCCGTGGCCCGTTGCCTTTTGGCTTCTTGTTCACCCGCCTGCGCGACTTCCAGTGCCTCCTCCAGTTTATCTGACGCTCATGCCATGAGATATGCAACAATATTAGCATTCCTAGTATATAATTATATTTTCTCGATGGAGGGGAATATTACCAGGCGATGCCTTCTTGGATTTTCCCAGTTCAACGGTAGCGACATTTAGCTCGGTTCGACACTTTCCAAATTCTTGAGACAACAGGTTGTTCTTCTCAGTAAGTACCTGGTTATACAATGATCCTTAAATCAGTTGTATCAACTGTTTCAAGTCTCGAGGGCTACTGGTATATAATTATCATATTTGGACAATGTAAACTTACCTTTATATCTTTTAAATACTGGTCTGTGGATCTGACAAGCCCGTCTCAAGCAGCTCGGATGTATGCGTCAGCCGAGCTGAAGGCATTGAATGCCTCTTTTGTAAAGCCGGGGTCGCGTAGACCGGCCTTCTGGTGCTGATGATTCATGGCGCTCTCCACTTCCGAGATTGTGACGGATACATCATCCGAATCCTCTGCCAAAGGACAATCCGGCATCACTCCTGTATCAGCCCCGTCTTTACGGTAGGGTCTGGAACCTGGCTGTTGGGAGTGTGATCGGCAGGACCCCCGGACATAGTCCAGCGAATGCTTTTCCTGATAAGGCACAAGCGGACAACGTCACAGTTGGATGTGACTGCCAAGGAGCATATTTGCAAAGCCGTACCTCTTTGATGAAGGCTCGGTCGTGTCTTCGTTTGCCTTCCTCTTCGAAGGCTTGCCCGCCGTGAGCGCCCTCTTTGGTGTTGCCCCTGGTATAGCATGGTGCGCCGAACACCTCCCCTTTGGAGCACGAGACAGTGCGGTGGGTGAGGCCGAATGAGGAAGCTCTTTTGGAAGAAATGTCTCCTGATTACTTACGTGTGAGGCACGGAGAAGACCGGGATAGTCGGCGGTAATGGCCACTTCCGTGCCATCATAGCTCACCTGGTAGAAAACCCCATTCTCGAGCTCCACGAATATGTTCGGATCCTCTTTGAATCCGGGGTCAAGGTCCCGGTTGTGGTCCTCTGGCTATGTGGAGGGGCTGTGGAGCCCCTTGGTGATCTTTCGCCATTCCTGTTACAAATGAACGGATTAATGTTCATTAAAATTGACCCAGGGAGTAGGGTAGTAGGATTGGAACTCACCCAGCTAGGAGGATTGTACATGGAAAATCCATATCGGCGCTTGATACGAGTGAAATCCTCTTTCTCCAATTTGAATAGTTCGGCTAATATTTTGGCCAAAGCGGCGGGGGTGTCCGGACCCTTCCACCACAGCGGGAGGCGTCATCTTCCCCATTATAGTGCCACATGGGAAGCCCTCTGTATTGGAGTGGCTGAACCCTCCGCGCTATGGAAGTCCCCATTACCTCGACTATTGATAATCCGGACTGGGTGAGCGTCTTTATCTTGCCCATCAATTGACAGACCTCCGCGTTGTCTTCCTCCTCGAGGCTCCGAGGGCGCCAGCTGTGGCAATGGAGCGCTTGAGAATTCGGGCAGACCCATTCGGACTGGGTCAGGAAGGGCGACGTCCCCGATATAAAACCATTCGGAAGGCCACTCTTCGGATGCCTTCTTCGGCGTGCCGGACAGGTATCCGGTCCCGGCGATGCGCCATACCTCGGCTCCGCCCACTTCAAATATTGACCCCTCTTGGTTACGAGGGACGAGGCAAAATAGTTTCCTCCATAATTCAAAATGGGCCTCGCAGCCCAGGAAGAGATCACAAAGAGCGACTTAACCCACGATGTGCAGGATGGAGGCGGGAGTGAAATTGTGAAGTTGGAGGCCATAATACTCCAGAAGTCCTCGGAGAAACGGATGGACTGGAAATCCAACGCCTCTTAGCAGGTAGGGAACGAAACACACTCGTTCCCCCTGGATGGATTGGGGAAATTCTCAGCCTGAGCCCCGCAGTTGAAGGAAGTCAATCCTGCTCGAACGGGGACTAGATCCGTGGGGGGGGGGGGGAAATCCGTGTGTTTGCAGGTTCACTAGCTGACCGTGGGATACGAAACATCTCTCCCAATCGCCTTTTTCAGGGCCATGGGGATGGGAGGAAGAACTGGGAGTGCTAGCCATGCTGGAGTGGTCTCTCCTAGCAAGCTCTGAGGATTTTCCGCGTGATGTGTAACGGATCTGAGATCCAATCCCTTTAAATAGACACTTTTCTTACATGGCCGGGGTGTTATATGCAAAAAAAATACCCCGACCTCTCATATTCACTTGACAGGTGGAAGCTAAAGCTATGGATGCACAGAAGCCGATGGGAACTACATTAAATGGAAGGCTGAATACAACTCTTTGAAGTCATCGGAGGAGGAATCCGCCTTGCAATGCCGAAGACAATCTGCGCGCCGGACACATCGTCATTGAAAGCCTGGTTCGGGGGCTACTGAGGGAGTCCTGGATTAAGGGGTCCTCGGGCATCCGGCCTTTTGGACATGGTCCAGACTGATGGGCTGTGAAGATACAAGGCCGAAGACTCTCACCCGTGTCCGGATGGGACTCTCCTTGGCGTGGAAGGCAAGCTTGGCGCCCGGATATGAAGATTCCTTTCTCTGTAACTGAGTTTGTATAACCCTAGTCCCCTCCGGTGTCTATATAAACCGGAGGGCTTAGTCCATAGAGGCAAGGATAATCATAGTCATACAGGAAGTGTCAAAAAAAATCATAGTCATACAGGCTAGACTTTTATGGTTTTAGCCATTAAGATCTCGAGGTAGATCAACTCTTCTAATACACATATTCATCAAGATCAATCAAGCAGGAAGTAGGATATTACCTCCATAGAGAGGGCCTGAACCTGGGTAAACATTGTGTCCCCCATCTCCTGTTATCATCAACCTTAGACGCATAGCTCGGGACCCCCTACCCGAGATCCGCCGGTTTTGACACCGACAATAAGCATGTCAATTTTTGTGTGCATAGAGTTTGAAGTTACATACCAAAAAGGGAAGATGATTTTGCAAGAGGCATAAGTATATAGAAACTAAATGTTTGAAAGAGATGCTAGATGTTTGTGCTAAAAATTTAGTTTTTCTTGCCATCCTTGTGAACTTTGCAATGAACGTGGTCATTTAAATCTCCAATGCAAATTGTTTCATGATCAAATCGTGTCCAAAAATGGTGATGACTTGATTTCCCTTGCACATCATAATGAACTTAGTTTGCTTCTGGGATACGAAGAAATGAAATGTATAACTAGGGATATTCCATAATATAATCTTAAGAGATTTCTTGATTTTGATCCAGAGGAAATTTATATGTATTGTGCGGGAAATTGCAATGAGAATCCTTATATTGCTAATTACTTAAAGACAAGAAAACAAATAGAAGATGAACAAAATACTAATGAAGGGGAAGAGTGTCGGTTCTATATCAGGCGTATCTCGTATTAAGGGTCCTAAGCTAGGCGTTTTGGAGCGATGGTAACATGGACAGGGATTTTACCCAGGTTCGGGCCCTCTTGATGGAAGTAAAACCCTACATCCTGGTTTTGATTATATTGATATGGGTATAGTAAAGGGTACATGTATCTACCACGAGAATGTTCTAATGAATATAAGATCATCCATTTACTAGCCTGGCCTCGGTTTATATAACACACCGGAGGCCTAGGGTTGAAGAGAGTCCTCGTCTTGTGCACCAAGTCTTGTGGAAACCTCCTTGTATGCGGTATGGGCTGCCCGAAGTGGCCCATGAGCAAACCGCCATGGGGGTCCTCGGCCCGATCCAGTTGGTCGGGAGATGACGTGGTGAGTACCCCCTAGTCCAGGACACCGTCAGTAGCCCCCTGAACCGGTCTTCAAGTTGGGGATGCTCCTCGATTCTTCCGAACTGTTCTTCATCTTCGTTCGTAGGTCTTGAAAACTGGTTCAACAAATCATTTCATCTTCAATCTTGAGGATCACCGAAGTGAATCCGAAGAGTTTACACGTCGGGTATCCGTGGAGCCCCTTTAAGTTCTCGACCTTTATCAATGCCTTGTTTTTACGCCACACCTCGGGTTTGAAGTGTTTCCTGTGCGGCGGTGTCCTCTCGCGTCCGAGCTCCAACGCCAGACTCTATCCAAGCTCCAACGCTAGACTGCATTCGAGGTGTCTTTTTGAAGCCGAGCTCCAACGCCGGTCTGCATCCGAGCTCCAACGCCGGACTTTACCCAAGCTCCAACGCCGGACTATATCCAAGCTCCAACGCCGGAGAGTATTCAAGCTCCAACGCCGTACTATATCCGAGGTGTCATAGATCATGTAACATCCCAAAATTCTAAATTTTTGGAATGTTATATCAAATAAGTAGTTTTGATTGTTTGTTTGATTGTGGTGTGGTTGCTTGTATTAAATTGAGTGAAATTTGAAATGTTTTGAAAGTTGAATGAGAGGGAATGAAATGACTTTCCCAAACTTTCACCTTGCATTTATGACCTCCATGAATTCAAATTCATTTCATCACAAAAACCCTGGAGTGAAGATGATATGACTTCTTCCACTTAAATATATGAAAAGGGTTTTGAAAAGTTTGAATTCCATTTGGAACTATTTCAAATTTGGAAACTTTGTGCAACTCAATGAGTTTCATGAAAGAGGATAAAATGACTTCTTCAAATGCTAAGAAATGGAGTTGGAAGTTTCAAAGAATCAAATTGAAAGTCCCTTTGAATTTATTTTGAAACCATTTTCAATCTGGAGTTATTTGGTTTTATTCAAATTATTTTTCTCCAAAAATAAAATATATGGAAAATAGGGTAAAATGATTCCCTAAAGTAGAAAAATGGAGAGAAATGAGTTTGAAATCATTTTGGTATTTTAAAATATTTTTTATTTGGGTTTTATATGGATCAGTAGTACTTTTTGCTTTATTGAAATTTTTGTGGAGTTTATTTGCCACTAATTTTTTTTTCAGGTTTTAGAAATCTTTTTCTAAAATTTTGATATATAATATGCCTATATTATATTTTTATTTCGTTTTGTTTTTATTTTCTTATGTCTGTGTTTTTTAAAGGAAATCGCTTGAATCGGACTGCCCACCAACCGGGCCAGCCAGCTCACCTTAGTGCCGCGCCGCCTGCACTGGCGACGGTCTTCGCCTCCTGCATGCCATCGCCGGCCACTGTCGAGCTCGACCCAGACTCCTCCCTCGCCCTGCCCCTTGAGGGAGTCCTGGATTAGGGGGTCCCCAGACGTTCGGGCTATGTGACGTGGGCCGGACTCGTGGGCCGTGAAGATACAGGATGGAAGGCTTTCCCCCGTGTCCGGATGGGACTCCCCTTAGCGTGGAAGGCAAGCTTGGCATTCAGATATGAAGATTCCTTTCTCTGTAAACCGACTCATTATAACCCTAGCCCCCTCCGGTGTCTATATAAACCGGAGGGTTTAGTCAGTAGGGGCAATCATAATCATACATGCTAGACATCTAGGGTTTAGCCATCACGATCTCGAGGTAGATCAACTCTTGTAACCCTTATACTCATCAAAGTCAATCAAGCAGGAAGTAGGGTATTACCTCCATAAAGAGGGCCTGAACCTAGGTAAACATCGTGTCCCCTGCCTCCTGTTACCTTTGATCCTTAGATGCACAACTCGGGACCCCCCTACCCAAGATCTGCAGGTTTTGACACCGACATTGGTGCTTTCATTGAGAGTTCCTCTGTGCTGTCGGCAAAGGATTCAATGGCTCGTTCGATCATCCACAATGATGCTGCTTTGGGGAAGACTTTCCCGCCGGCCAAATTTTTGTATTCGGCGGCTTCGCAATGCGTGCCAGCTCGATTGGCCAGCTCGAGCAGATCGACAGCTACGCCCCTGGTCATCAGATCAGTTTCAGGAACTAAACTACGTCGCCGATATCCGAGGAGATTTGATCTTCGAAGGGTTCGCAACCCCGATTGCCGCTCTAGCCTTAGATCCGAAGCGGGCCCTCGGGCCCGAAGACGGGAGTTCACAACCCATCGGACTCTCTCCAATTGTGGAGCTTGCTGCCAGGGATTCCGAAGGGGACAGCGTTATCTGCAAACCCAAAGACGAACCGAACCCTCTTCATCGTTGACGCTCCGGACACTCCACCGGACTCTTAAGTCCAAACACTCGAGGTCCGCGTCAAGCGGGCATCGCCAGGAGGCTCCGATGCCGGACAACTCCACGGACTCTAGTTTCTCCGTCCAACCCTCACCTCTAAACGAGGCTCTGGACTTAATGCAATTGCTCGCCATTACGGAAGGATCAATTCCAAATTGTGCCCAGCCTAGACTAGGGACTGAGAGAAGGGAATTCTACGTCCCACCGACCACCCACTTCATAGCCACTGTCGAAGATCTAACCGGCATGCTCGACTACGCCTCTGAAGACATCGACGGTATGGACGACGATGCCGGAGATGAACAAGGCTAAAACCCTCCGTTTACCGGACGATGGACGGCCACCTCCACATATGACGTGTACATGGTGGACACACCCAAAGAGGATGGCGATGACGGCAAGGAGGATTCGGTCGAGGACAAGCCTTCTGAAGCCCCTCCGAAGCATCGACGTTAGCGGCGCCGCTCAAAATCGCGTCACGACAAAGACGGCAATACCGGCACCGAAGACAATAATACTCCGGAGAATGCCGAAGACCCTGAAGCCCCCGTGGAGCCAACATCCGATCAGGATGATTGGGAGGATGGGCAGGTAAACCCCGACGATCCTGTCGAGAACGGGGATTCGGAGGACAGTAACTACTTACTGATCTCTGAAGAGGATACGAGCCTCGGCGACGAAGACTTTATCGTGCTAGAGGAACCCCTCAAACAAGGGCGTTTTAAGCACCGACTAATCGCCACTGCAAGAAGCCTGAAAAAAAACAACATCAGCTTCAGGCTGATCAGGATTTGCTCAATGACAGATGGACTAACGTCCTGGCAGCCGAGGAATACAGCGTCGAAAGCCCAACAAAGAGCTACCCGAAGCGCAAGCTGCTGCCCCAATTCGATAATGAGGCACTAAAGCCCATACCACCAACACTTGACACAGCTGACAGACCTGACCGACCACTGCATGGCCGGGACAGAGCGGCAACTCAAGCCGAGCACCAGCCCGCACCACCTCGCCGTAAAAGCAGGGGAACGAGGGCTCCAGAATACACATATGACCTACGATAGGACCTGGACAATAGAGCCGGTCAAACAATATCAATTTATGGATCAAGGGGACATGCTCCAGCGCGAGAGGACGGCCGTCAGGCCCGACACGATAAGCACAACCTCACTCGGGCTAAAAATTGCATACAGATTCCATCCGAACTGTGTCGCAACATCGCCCGATACAGAGGCGCCGCACACCCCCTATGCTTCACCGATGAGGTAATGGAGCACTAGTTCCCAGAAGGGTTTAAACCCGTAAACATCGACTCATACGACGGCACGATGGACACCGCAGTCTGGATTGAAGATTTTCTTCTCCACATACACATAAACATTAACAGAGGTTCGGGTGAGTCTTCGGTGAACATTATATCTGGATCTTGTTTGATGCGAGACGATTATTCATTTAAATATGAGAATAATGGTTGTTCTATTTATATGAGTAATATCTTTTATGGTTATGCACCCTTGAAGAGTGGTCTACTTGTGTTAAATCTCGATAGTAGTGACACACATATTCATAATGTTGAAGCCAAAAGATGCAGAGTTGATAATGATAGTGCAACTTATTTGTTGCACTGCCGTTTGGGTCATATTGGTGTAAAGCGCATGAAGAAACTCCATACTGATGGACTTTTGGAATCACTTGATTATGAATCACTGGGTACATGCGAACCATGCCTCATGGGCAAGATGATTAAAACGCCGTTCTCCGGAACAATGGAGCGAGCAACAGATTTGTTGGAAATCATACATACTGATGTATGTGGTCCGATGAATATTGAGGCTCGCGGTGGGTATTGTTATTTTCTCACCTTCACAGATGATTTGAGAAGATATAGGTATATCTACTTAATGAAACATAAGTCTGAAACGTTTGAAAAGTTCAAAGAATTTTAGAGTGAAGTGGAAAATCATCGTAACAAGAAAATAAAGTTTCTACGATCTGATCGTGGAGGAGAATATTTGAGTTACGAGTTTGGTCTACATTTGAAACAATGCGGAATAGTTTCGCAACTCACGCCACCCAGAACACCACAACGCAATGGTGTGTCCGAACGTCGTAATCATACTTTACTAGATATGGTGTGATCTATGATGTCTCTTATTGATTTACCGCTATCGTTTTGGGGATATACTTTAGAGACGACTGCATTCACGTTAAATAGGGCACCATCTAAATCCGTTGAGACGACTCCTTATGAACTGTGGTTTGGCAAGAAACCAAAGTTGTCGTTTCTTAAAGTTTGGGGCTGCGATGCTTATGTGAAAAAGCTTCAACCTGATAAGCTCGAACCCAAATCGGAGAAATGTGTCTTCATAGGATACCCAAAAGAGACAGTTGGGTACACCTTCTATCACAGATTCGAAGGCAAGAATTTTGTTGCTAAGAATGGATCCTTTCTAGAGAAGGAGTTTCTCTCGAAAGAAGCGAGTGGGAGGAATGTAGAACTTGATGATGTAACTGTACCTGCTCCCTTATTGGAAAGTAGTTCATCACAGAAACCGGTTCCTGTGACATCTACACCAATTAGTGAGGAAGTAATGATGATGATCATGAAACTTCAGATCAAGTTACTACCGAACCTCGTAGGTCATCCAGAGTAAGATCCGCGCGAGAGTGGTATGGTAATCCTGTTCTGGAGGTCATGTTACTAGATCATGACGAACCTATGAACTATGAGGAAGCAATGATGAGCCCAGATTCTTCAAAATGGCTTGAAGCCATGAAATCCGAGATGGGATCCATGTATGAGAACAAAGTGTGGACTTTGGTTGAATTGCCCGATGATCGGCAAGCCATCAAGAATAAATGGATCTTCAAGAAGAAGACAGACTCTGGGGGGCTACGAACCACGCCCAATTGCACTACCGGATATACACCTTTCTTCATGGTGTACGGCGCAGAGGCTGTGTTACCCTGCGACATTATTCATGACTCACCTCGAGTGCGCATGTACGAAGAGAGAGAGGCCGAGCTCGATCGGCATGACACTTTAGATGCCCTGGAGGAGGAGCACGATGTCGCAAAAGCCCGTTCCGCATTTTATCAACAGCAGGCCCGTAGATACCAAAGCAGAGAAGTGCGGGCCAAGACTTATAATGTTGGTGAACTCGTTCTACGCTTGCCGGAGAAGAAAAAGGACAAACTGAAGCCCAAGTGGGAGGGTCCCTTAATCATTGACGAAGTTCTCACTGGAGGAGCGTACCACCTTCATGACGCATCAGACAATCGCCTAGAGCCGAACCCCGGAACGCGGCCGGACTCCGAAGATTCTATGCCTAGCGCCGAACTCTTCGTTCGTCTCCTTCTCCCTATTGTTTCATTATTTTTCCTCTCTTTTCGCCTTTTCTTTTTTTAGCCTTAAAGCTTTGTATGCGGCTAAAATCACAGCACCTATGACATACACATCCTCACATATGTACGCCCATTATATTCGGGGCTTCGCACGAAGCTTATTATTGTTATTTTCCGATCATCAAGCTCATCACATATGCGTTTTTCCTCATATGTACCTTTTCTTCGCAATTATATGCATCGATATGACTTAAGTTTTGGCCAAGCTGGGTTGCCTGGCTCCTGTGCTTATGCCCTACGTTCCCGTTAGTTCGGCTAGGGCACAAAGGGAGCACCTCTGTGATTGTTACTGCCAGGTCATCCTGTTAGTTCGGCTAGGGCATCAAGCTCGACTTGTTGCAAAAGGTTTTCGACAAGTTCAAGGAGTTGAGTACGACGAGACCTTCTCACCCGTAGCGATGCTTAAGTCCGTCCGAATCATGTTAGCTATTGCCGCATTTTATGATTATGAAATTAGGCAAATGGATGTAAAGACTGCATTCCTGAATGGATTTCTGGAAGAAGAGTTGTATATGATGCAACCTGAAGGTTTTATCGATCCAAAGGGTGCTAACAAAGTGTGCAAGCTCCAGCGATCCATTTATGGACTGGTGCAAGCCTCTCGGAGTTGGAATACATGTTTTGATAGTGTGATCAAAGCATATGGTTTTATACAGACTTTTGGAGAAGCCAGTATTTACAAGAAAGTGAGTGGGAGCTATGTAGCATTTCTAATCTTATATGTGGATGACATATTGTTGACTGGAAATGATATAGAATTTCTGGATAGCATAAAAGGATACTTGAATAAGAGTTTTTCAATGAAAGACCTCGGTGAAGCTGCTTACATATTGGGCATCAATATCAATAGAGATAGATCAAGACGCTTAATTGGACTTTCACAAACCACATACCTTGACAAAGTTTTGAAGAAGTTCAAAATGAATCAGGCAAAGAAAGGGTTCTTGCCTGTGTTACAAGGTGTGAAGTTGAGTAAGACTGAATACCCGACCACTTCAGAAGATGAAGAGAAAATGAAAGATGTTCCATATGCTTCAGCCATAGGCTCTATCATGTATGCAATGCTGTGTGCCAGACCTGATGTGTGCCTTGCTATTAGATTAGCACGGAGGTACCAAAGTAATCCAGGAGTGGATCACTGGACAGCGGTCAAGAACATCCTGAAATACCTGAAAAGGACTAAGTATATGTTTCTCGTTTATGGAGGTGACAAAGAGCTCATCGTAAATGGTTACGTTGATGCAAGCTTTGACACTCATCCGGACGATTCTAAATCGCAAACCGGATACGTATTTATATTGAACGGTGGAGCTGTCAGTTGGAGCAGTTCTAAACAAAGCGTCGTGGCGGGATCTACGTGTGAAGCGGAATACATAGCTGCTTCGAAAGCAGCAAATGAAGGAGTCTAGATTAAGGATTTCATATCCGATCTAGGTGTCATACCTAGTGCATCGGGTCCAATGAAAATCTTTTGTGACAATACTGGTGCAATTGACTTGGCAAAGGAATCCAGATTTCACAAGAGAACCAAGCACATCAAGAGACGCTTCAACTCCATCCAAGATCAAGTCCAGGTGGGAGACATAGAGATTTGCAAGATACATACGGATCTGAATGTTGCGACCGCTGACTAAGCCTCTTCCACGAGCAAAACATGATCAGCACCAAGGCTCCATGGGTGTTAGAATCATTCTTGTGTAATCTAGATTATTGACTCTAGTGCAAGTGGGAGATCAAGGAAATATGCCCTAGAGGCAATAATAAAGTTATTATTTATTTCCTTATATCATGATAAATGTTTATTATTCATGCTAGAATTGTATTAACCGGAAACATGATACATGTGTGAATACATAGACAAAGAGAGTGTCACTAGTATGCCTCTACTTGACTAGCTCATTAATTAAAGATGGTTATGTTTCCTAACCATAGACATGAGTTGTCATTTTATTAACGGGATCACATCATTAGGAGAATGATGTGATTGACTTGACCCATTCCGTTAGCTTAGCACTTGATCTTTTTGTATGCTGCTATTGCTTTCTTCATGACTTATACATGTTCCTATGACTATGAGATTATGCAACTCTCGTTTACCAGAGGAACACTTTGTGTGCTATCGAACGTCACAAAGTAACCGGGTGATTATAAAGGTGCTCTACAGGTGTCTCCGAAGGTACTTGTTGAGTTGGCGTCTTTCGAGATTAGGATTTGTCACTCTGATTGTCGGAGAGGTATCTCTGGGCCCACTCAGTAATACACATCACTATAAGCCTTGCAAGCATTGTAACTAATGAGTTAGTTGCGGAATGATGTATTACAGAATGAGTAAAGAGACTTGCCGATAACGAGATTGAACTAGGTATTGAGATACTGACGATCGAATCTCGGGCAAGTAACATACCGATGACAAAGGGAACAAACGTATGTTGTTATGCGGTTTGACCGATAAAGATCTTCGTAGAATATGTGGGAGCCAATATGAGCATCCAGGTTCTGCTATTGGTTATTGACCGGAGACGTGTCTTGGTCATGTCTACATAGTTCTCGAACCCGTAGGGTCTGCACGCTTAAAGTTCGGTGACAATCGGTATTATGAGTTTTTGTGTTTTGATGTACCGAATGTAGTTCGGGGTCCCGGATATGATCAGGGACATGACGAGGAGTCTCAAAATGGTCGAGACATAAAGATCGATATATTGGACGACTATGTTCGGACACCGAAAAGGTTCCGGAAGGTTTCAGACATATACCAGAGTACCGGGGGGTTACTGGAACCCCCCGGGGAGTTAATTGGGCCTCATGGGCCCTAGTGGGAGAAGAGGAGGGGCGGCCAAGGGCAGCCGCGCGCCCCCTCCCCCTCTAATCTGAATTGGACAAGGAGGGGGGGGGGCGGCACCCCCCTTTCCTTCTCTTTCTCTCTCCCTTCCTTCTCCCCTCCTACTCCCACTTGGAAAAGAGGGAGTCCTACTCTCGGTGGGAGTAGGACTCCCCCCTTGGCGTGCGCTCCTCCTGGCCGGCCGCCTCCCCCCTAGCTCCTTTATATACGGGGGCATGGGGCACCCCATAGACACATAAGTTGATCTGTTGATCTCTCCCAACCGTGTGCGGTGCCCCCTCCACCATAATCCACCTCGATCATATCATAGCGGTGCTTAGGCGAAGCTCTGCGTCTGTAGCATCATCATCACCGTCATCACGTCGTCGTGCTGACGAAACTCTCCTGTGAAGCTTTGCTGGATCGGAGCTCGCGGGACGTCATCGAGTTGAACGTGTGCTGAACTTGGAGGTGTCGTGCGTTCGGTACTTGGATCGGTCGGATCGTGAAGACGTACAACTACATCAACTGCGTTGTGCTAACGCTTCCGCTTTCGGTCTATGTGGGTACGTGGACACACTCTCCCCTCTCATTTCTATGCATCACCATGATCCTGCGAGTGCGTAGGATTTTTTTTGAAATTACTACGTTCCCCAACAAAAAGGTCTGCCATGACAATCGTTTTACAATCCGGCTAGGGACAAATTGAAGGAAATATGCCCTAGAGGCAATAATAAAGTTATTATTTATTTCCTTATATCATGATAAATGTTTATTATTCATGCTAGAATTGTATTAACCGGAAACATAATACATGTGTGAATACATAGACAAACAAATAGTCACTAGTATGCCTCTACTAGACTAGCTCATTGATCAAAGATGGTTATGTTTCCTAACTATAGACATGTGTTGTCATTTGATTAATGGGATCACATCATTAGGAGAATGATGTGATTGACATGACCCATTCCGTTAGCTTAGCACTTGATCGCTTAGTATGTTGCTTATGCTTTCTTCATGACTTATACAAAGTTCCCGCAACTATGAGATTATGCAACTCCTGTTTACGGAGGAACACTTTGTGTGCTACCAAACGTCACAACGTAAATGGGTGATTATAAAGGTACTCTACAGGTGTCTCCAAAAGTATATGTTGAGTTGGCATGAATCGAGATTAGGTTTTGTCACTCCGATAGTCGGAGAGGTATCTCTGGGCCTTCTCGGTAATACACATCACATAAGCCTTGCAAGCATTGCAACTAATGAGTTAGTTGTGAGATGATGTATTACGGAACGAGTAAAGAGACTTACCGGTAACGAGATTGAACTAGGTATTGGATACCGACGATCGAATCTCAGGTAAGTAACATACCGATGACAAAGGGAACAACGTATGTCGTTATTCGGTTTGACCGATAAAGATCTTCGTAGAATATGTAGGAACCAATATGGGCATCCAGGTTCCGCTATTGGTTATTGACCGAGAATGGTTCTAGGTCATGTCTACATTGTTCTCGAACCCGTAGGGTCCGCACGCTTAAACGTTTCGACGACAGTTCATTATGAGTTTATAAGTATTGATGTACCGAAGGTTGTTCGGAGTCCCGGATGTGATCAAGGACATGACGAGGAGTCTCAAAATGGTCGATACATAAAGATTGATATATTGGAAGCCTATGTTTGGACTTCGGAAAGGTTCCGGATGAAAACAGGAAGTTACCGGAACACCGGGGGGTTACCGGAACCCCCCGGGGGGTCAATGGGCCTTGATGGGCCATAGGGAGAAGAGGAAAGGGCCGGCCAGGGCAGGCCGCGCGCCCCCCTCCCCCTCTAGTCCGAATAGGACAAGGAGAGGGGGGGGGGGGGCGCCCCCCTTCCCTCTTCCCCCTCCCCAATCCTATTCCAACTAGGAAGGGGGGAGTCCTACTCCCGGTGGGAGTAGGACTCCTCCAGGCGCGCCCCCCTAGGGCTGGCCGCACCCCCTTGCTCCTTTATATACGGGGGCAGGGGGGCACCCCAAGACACACAAGTTGATATATGGATCGTTCCTTAGCCGTGTGCGGTGCCCCCCTCCACCATATTCCACTTGGTCATATCGTCATGAGCTTAGGCGAAGCCCTCGCGCCGTGAAGTCATATCGTCATGAGCTTAGGCGAAGCCCCGCGCCGGTGGAGCATCATCATCGTCACCATGCCGTCGTCGACGGAACTCATCCCCGACGCTTTGCTGGATCGGAGCCCGGGATCGCCATCGAGCTGAACGTGTGCGAACACGGAGGTGCCGACGCTTCGGTACTTGGATCGGTCGGATCGTGAAGACATACGACTACATCAACCGCGTTGTTATAACGCTCCGCCACGGTCTCACGAGGGTACGGACGACATTCTCCTCTCGCTGCTATGCCATCACCATGGTCTTGCGTGTGCGAGGAAATTTTTGAAATTACTACGCTCCCCAACAAAGGGCATCGAGCCAGGTTTTATGCGTTGATGTCATATGCACGAGTAGAACACAAGTGAGTTGTGGGCGATATAAGTCATACCGCTTACCAAAGATGTCATACTTTGGTTCAGCGGTATTGTGAGATGAAGCGGCCGGACCGACATTACACGTGACGCTTACGCGAGACTGGTTTCACCGCTTGAGCACTAGTTGCTTAAAGGTGACCGGCGGTGTCTATCTCTCTCACTTTAGTTGAACCGAGTGTGGCTACGCCCGGTCCTTGCGAAGGTTAAAACAGCACCAACTTGACAAACTATCGCTGTGGTTTTGATGCGACGTAAGAACGATTCTTGCTCAGCCCGTAGCAGCCACGTAAAACTTGCAACAACAAAGTAGAGGACATCTAACTTGTTTTTGCAGGGCATGTTGTGATGTGATGTGGTCAAGACGTGATGCTATATTTTATTGTATGAGATGATCATGTTTTGTAACCGAAGTTATCGCAATCGGCAGGAGCCATATGGTTGTCGCTTATTGTATGAAATGCAAACGCCATGTAATTGCTTTACTTTATCACAAAGCAGTAGCGATAGTCGAGAAGCAATAGTTGGCGAGACGACAACGATGCTATGATGGAGATCAAGGTGTCGCGCGCGGTGACGATGGTGATCATGACGGTGCTTCGGAGATGGAGATCACAAGCACAAGATGATGATGACCATATCATATCACTTATATTGATTGCATGTGATGTTTATCCTTTATGCATCTTATCTTGCTTTGATTGGCGGTAGCATTATAAGATGATCTCTCACTAAAATTATCAAGAAGTGTTCTCCCTGAGTATGCACCGTTGCTAAAAGTTCAGAGTACCCGGACACCACGTGATGATCGGGTGTGATAAGTTCTACGTCCATCTACAACGGGTGCAAGCCAGTTTTGCACACGCAGAATACTCAGTTAAACTTGACGAGCCTAGCATATGCAGATATGGCCTCGGAACACGGAGACCGAAGGTCGAGCGTGAATCATATAGTAGATATGATCAACATAGTGATGTTCACCATTGAAAACTACTCCATCTCACGTGATGATCGGTTATGGTTTAGTTGATTTGGATCACGTAATCACTTAGATGACTAGAGAGATATCTGTCTAAGTGGGAGTTTTTAATATGATTAAATTGAACTTAAATTTATCATGAACTTAGTACCGATAGTTTTTGCTTGTCTATGTTTATCTGTAGATAGATGGCTCGTGCTGTTGTTCCGTTGAATTTTAATGCGTTCCTTGAGAAAGCAAAGTTGAAAGATGATGGTAGCAATTACACGGACTCGGGTCCGAATTTGAGGATTATCCTCATTGCTGCACGTGAAGAATTACGCCCCGAAGCACCGCCGGGTGCCAGCTCGCTGCAGAGCAACGCCGAAGTTGTGAACGTCTGGCGAGCAAAGTCGATGACTACTCTATAGTTCAGTGTGCCATGCTTTACGGCTTAGAACCGGTCTTCAACGACGTTTTGAACATCATGGAGCATATGAGATGTTCCAGGAGTTGATGTTAATATTTCAAGCAAATGCCCGGATTGAGAGATATGAAGTCTCCAATAAGTTCTATAGCTGCAAGATGGAGGAGAATAGTTACAAGGAGCACATACTCAAAATGTCTGGGTATAATAATCACTTAATTCAGCTGGGAGTTAATCTTCCGGATGATAGTGTCATTGGCAGAATTCTCCAATCACTGCCACCAAGCTACAAGAGCTTCGTGATGAACTATAATATGCAAGGGATGACTAAGACAATTCCTGAGCTCTTCGCAATGCTAAAAGCCGCGGAGGTAGAAATCAAAAAGGAGCATCAAGTGTTGATGGTCAACAAGACCACTAGTTTCAAGAAAAAGGGCAAAGGGAAGAAGAAAGGAAACTTCAAAAAGAACAGCAAGAAAGTTGCTGCTCAAGAGAAGAAACCCAAGTCTGGACCTAAGCCACAAATCGAGTGTTTTTACCGCAAGCGATGGACATCGAAGCGGAACTGCCCCAAGTATTTGGCGGATAAGAAGGATGGCAAGGTGAACAAAGGTATATGTGATATACATGTTATTGATGTATACCTTACTAGAGCTCGTAGTAGCACCTGGTATTTGATCTGGTTCATTGCTAATATTTGCAACTCAAAACAGGGACTACGGAATAGGCGAGCACCGCAAAGGACGAGGTGACGGCGCGTGGGAAACGGTTCCAAAGTCAATGTGATCGTGGTCGGCACGCTACCTCTACATCTACCTTCGGGATTAGTTTTAGACCTAAATAATTGTTATTTGGTGCCAGCGTTGAGCATGAACATTATATCTGGATCTTGTTTGATGCGAGACGGTTATTCATTTAAATCAGAGAATAATGGTTGTTCTATTTATATGAGTAATATCTTTTATGGTCATGCACCCTCGAAGAATGGTCTATTCTTGTTGAATCTCGACAGTAGTGATACACATATTCATAATGTCGAAGCCAAAAGATGCAGAGTTGATAATGATAGTGCAACTTATTTGTGGCATTGCCGTTTAGGTCATATCGGTGTAAAATGCATGAAGCAACTCCATACTGATGGGCTTCTGGAATCACTTGATTATGAATCACTTGGTACTTGCGAACCATGCCTCATGGGCAAGATGACTAAAACGCCGTTCTCCGGAACTATGGAGCGAGCAACTGATTTGTTGGAAATCATACATACAGATGTATGTGGTCCGATGAATGTTGAAGCTCGTGGCGGATATCGTTATTTTCTCACCTTCACAGATGATTTAAGCAGATACGGGTATATCTACTTGATGAAGCATAAATCTGAAACATTTGAAAAGTTCAAAGAATTTCAGAGTGAAGTTGAAAATCATCGTAACAAGAAAATAAAGTTTCTACGATCTGATCGTGGAGGAGAATATTTGAGTTACGAGTTTGGTCCACATTTAAAGCAATGCGAAATAGTTTCGCAACTCACGCCACCGGGAACACCACAGCGTAATGGTGTGTCCGAACGTCGAATCGTACTTTACTAGATATGGTGCGATCTATGATGTCTATTTCGATTTACCGCTATCGCTTTGGGGTTATGCTTTAGAGACGGCCGATTCACGTTAAATAGGACACCGTCAAAATCCGCTGAGACGACACCTTATGAACTATGGTTTAGCAAGAAACCAAAGTTGTCGCTTCGAAAGTTTGGGGTTGTGATGCTTATGTGAAAACACTTCAACCTGATAAGCTTGAACCCAAATCGAAAAATGTGTCTTCATAGGATACCCAAAGGAGACAATTGGGTATACCTTCTATCACAGATCCGAAGGCAAGACATTCGTTGTTAAGAATGGATCCTTTCTAGAGAAGGAGTTTCTCTCGAAAGAAGTGAGTGGGAGGAAAGTGGAACTTGATGAGGTAATAGTACCAGCTCCCTTATTGGAAAGTAGTTCATCACGAAATCAGTTTCGTGACACCTACACCGATTAGCGAGGAAGATAATGATAATGATCATGAAACTTCAGATCAAGTTGTCACTGAACTTCGTAGATCAAGCAGAATAAAATCCCACCAGAGTGGTACGGTAATCCTATTCTGGAAGTCATGCTACTAGATCATGGTGAACCTACGAACTATGAAGAAGCGATGGTGAGCCCAGATTCCACAAAATGGCTTGAAGCCATGAAATCTGAGATGGGATCCATGTATGAGAACAAAGTATGGACTTTGGTTGACTTGCCCGATGATCGGCAAGCCATTGAGAATAAATGGATCTTTAAGAAGAAGACTGACGCTGATGGTAATATAACTGTCTATAAAGCTCGACTTGTTGCGAAAGGTTTTCGACAAGTTCAAGTGGTTGACTACGATGAGACTTTCTCACCCGTAGCAATGCTTAAGTCTGTCCGAATCATGTTAGCAATTGCTGCATTTTATGATTATGAAATTTGGCAAATGGATGTAAAAACTGCATTCTTGAATGGATTTCTAGAAGAAGAGTTGTATATGATGCAACCAAAAGGTTTTGTTGATCCAAAAGGTGCTAACAAAGTGTGCAAGCTCCAACGATCAATTTATGGTCAGTGCAAGCCTCTCGGAGTTGGAATAAACGCTTTGATAGTGTGATCAAAGATATGGTTTTATATGAGACTTTTGGAGAAGCCTGTATTTACAAGAAAGTGAGTGGGAGCTCAGAGCATTTCGATATTATATGTGGACGACATATTATTAATTGGAAATGATATAGAATTTCTGGATAGCATAAAAGGATACTTGAATAAAAGTTTTTCAATGAAAGACCTCGGTGAAGCTGCTTACATATTGGGCATCAAGATCTATAGAGATAGATCAAGACGCTTAATTGACTTTCACAAAGCACATAGCTTGATAAAGTTTTGAAAAGTTCAAAATGGATCGTGCAAAGAAAGGTCTTTTACCTGTGTTACAAGGTGTGAAATTGAGTCGACTCAATGCCCGACCACAGCAGAAGATAGAGAGAAAATGAAAATGTTCCTATGCTTCAGCCATAGGCTCTATCATGTATGCAATGCTGTGTACCAGACTGACGTGTGCTTAGCAATAAGCTTGGCAGGAAGGTACCAAAGTAATCCAGAGTGGATCATGGACAGCGGTCAAGAACATCCTGAAATACCGAAAAGGACTAAGGATATGTTTCTCGATATGGAGGTGACAAAGAGCTAATCGTAAATGGTTACGCCGATGCAAGCTTTGACACCGATCCGGACGATTCTAAATCGCAAACCGGATACGTATTTTTATTAAACGGTGGAGCTGTCGGTTGGTGCAGTTCTAAACAAAGCGCCGTGGCGGGATCTACATGTGAAGCGGAGTACATAGCTGCTTGAAGCAGCAAATGAAGGAGTCTGGATGAAAGAGTTCATTTCCGATCTAGGTGTCATACCTAGTGCATCGGGACCAATGAAGATCTTCCGTGACAATATGGTGCAATTGCCTTGGCAAAGGAATCCAGATTTCACAAGAGGACCAAGCATATCAAGAGACGCTTCAATTCCATTGGGACCAAGTCCAAGTGGGAGACATAGAGATTTGGAAAATACATATGGATCTAAATGTTGCGAACCGCTGACTAAGCCTCTTCCACGAGCAAAACATGATCAGCACCAAGACTCCATGGGTGTTAGAATCATTCTTGTGTAATCTAGATTATTGACTCTAGTGCAAGTGGGAGATCAAGGAAATATGCCCTAGAGGCAATAATAAAGTTATTATTTATTTCCTTATATCATGATAAATGTTTATTATTCATGCTAGAATTGTATTAACCGAAAACATAATACATGTGTGAATACATAGACAAACAAATAGTCACTAGTATGCCTCTACTAGACTAGCTCATTGATCAAAGATGGTTATGTTTCCTAACCATAGACATGTGTTGTCATTTGATTAATGGGATCACATCATTAGGAGAATGATGTGATTGACATGACCCATTCCGTTAGCTTAGCACTTGATCGCTTAGTATGTTGCTTATGCTTTCTTCATGACTTATACAAAGTTCCTGCAACTATGAGATTATGCAACTCCGTTTACGGAGGAACACTTTGTGTGCTACCAAACGTCACAACGTAAATGGGTGATTATAAAGGTACTCTACAGGTGTCTCCAAAAGTATATGTTGAGTTGGCATGAATCGAGATTAGGTTTTGTCACTCCGATTGTCGGAGAGGTATCTCTGGGCCTTCTCGGTAATACACATCACATAAGCCTTGCAAGCATTGCAACTAATGAGTTAGTTGTGAGATGATGTATTACGGAACGAGTAAAGAGACTTACCGTAACGAGATTGAACTAGGTATTGGATACCGACGATCGAATCTCGTAAGTAACATACCGATGACAAAGGGAACAACGATGTCGTTATTCGGTTTGACCGATAAAGATCTTCAGAGAATATGTAGGAACCAATATGGGCATCCAGGTTCCGCTATTGGTTATTGACCGAGAATGGTTCTAGGTCATGTCTACATAGTTCTCGAACCCGTAGGGTCCGCACGCTTAAACGTTTGATGACAGTTCATTATGAGTTTATAAGTATTGATGTACGAAGGTTGTTCGAGTCCCGGATGTGATCACGGACATGACGAGGAGTCTCAAATGGTCGAGACATAAAGATTGATATATTGGAAGCCTATGTTTGACTTGGAAAGGTTCCGGATGAAAACAGAACTTACGGAACACCGGGGTTACGGAACCCCGGGGTCAATGGGCCTTGATGGGCCATAGGGAGAAGAGGAAAGGGCCGCCAGGGTAGGCGCGCCCCCCTCCCCTCTAGTCCGAATAGGACAAGGAGAGGCGCCCTTCCCTCTTCCCCTCCCAATCCTATTCCAACTAGGAAGGGGGGAGTCCTACTCGGTGGGAGTAGGACTCCTCCAGCACGCCCCTAGGGCTGGCCGCACCCCCTTGCTCCTTTATATCTGGGGCAGGGGGCACCCCAAGACACACAAGTTGATCTACGGATCGTTCCTTAGCCGTGCGGTGCCCCCTCCACCATATTCCACTTCGTCATATCGTCATGAGCTTAGGCGAAGCCCGCGCGGTGAAGTCATATCGTCGCGGAGCTTAGGCGAAGCCCTGCGCCGGTGGAGCATCATCATCGTCACCACGCCGTCAGGTCGACGGAACTCATCCCCGACGCTTTGCTGGATCGGAGCCCGGGATCGCCATCGAGCTGAACGTGTGCGAACACGGAGGTGCCGTGACGTTCGGTACTTGGATCGGTCGGATCGTGAAGACGCACGACTACATCAACCGCGTTGTTATAACGCTTCGCCACGGTCTCACGAGGGTACGTGGACGGACACTCTCCCCTCTCGTTGCTATGCCATTACCATGGTCTTGCGTGTGCGTAGGAAATTTTTTGAAATTACTACGTTCCCCAACACAAATATGTCAAGGAAAGTACGTAGTCACTTGGACTAAAAAATTTCCTCCTCTATACCGTCTAACAGGCTGTCTAACTTACAGTCCTGTTGGGAATATTTGGCGGCTACTTCTACTTGGTCATATACCAAATAAACGGGAATTTATTTCCCATCTGACCCTAGAGGTCCGACCCAGGCCATATGATTTGGATCAAGCTTGGTATACCGTATTTTCACCATGGCCCAGACCTCTCGCGCACCTTCCCGGCAGGCCGCTATCTTCCATAATCGGAAACACCGTTGCGCTCCCTTTAATAGCTGTACAAGCTCCTCCATACTTCCTGGAGGGGAGGCGGATGGCCATAAGGCCTTGGCAACACTTTGCATCGCCTGATGAGCTCGCTCGTGCATTTGCGACATCTCTTGTAGCAGATCGCCCGAAGATCCGGACACCTCCTCCTCGGGACGGCCAATCAGCATACCTACAGGCATAACTCTGTCAGTTCCTTTCCTCGCTGAATTACACGAAGGAAATTTTGAACACATACTAAATATGCCGCCTCGCAGCCTCTTATTTTCCTTCACGGAGTCAGCCAGCTGGTCCCGCACATCTTTCAGTTCTTCGCCCAGCTGGGTATTGGTATCCTGGAGTTTGTTTTTCTCCTCCCTAACTCGTGTTAGTATACGTTCACCCGTGGCCCATTGCCTTTTGGCTTCTTGTTCACCCGCCTGCGCGACTTCCAGTGCCTCCTCTAGGTCATGTGATGCTCATGCCATGAGATATGCAACAATATTAGCATTCCTAGAATATAATTATATTTTCTCGATGGAGGGTAATATTACCAGGCGATGCCTTCTTGGATTTTTCTAGTTCAACGGTAGCGACATTTAGCTCGGTTCGACACTTTCCAAATTCTTGAGACAACAGGTTGTTCTTCTCCGTAAGTACCTGGTTATACAATGATCCTTAAATCAGTTGTATCAACTGTTTCAAGTCCCGGGGGCTACTGGTATATAATTATCATATTTGGACAATGTAAACTTACCTGTATATCCTTTAAATACTGGTCTGTGGCTCTGACAAGCCCGTCTCAAGCAGCTCGGATGTATGCATCAGCCGAGCTGAAGGCATTGAATGCCTCTTTTGTAAAGCCGGGGTCGCGTAGACCAGCCTTCTGGCGCTGATGATTCATGGCGCTCTCCACTTCCAAGTTTGTGACGGATACATCATCTGAATCCTCTGCCAAAGAACAATCCGGCATCACTCCCATATCAGCCCCGTCTTTATGGCAGGGTCTGGAACCTGGCTGTTGGGAGTGTGATTGGCAGGACCCCCGGACATAGTCCAGCGAACGCTTTTCCTGATAAGGCACAAGCGGACAACGTCACAGTTGGATGTGACTGCCAAGGAGCATATTTGCAAAGCCGTACCTCTTTGATGAAGGCTCGGTCGTGTCTTCGTTTGCCTTCCTCTTCGAAGGCTTGCCCGCCATGAGCGCCGTCCTCTTTGGAGTTGCCCCTGGTATAGCATGGCGCGCCGAACGCCTCCCGTTTGGAGCACGAGACAGTGCAGTGGGTGAGGCCGAATGAGGAAGCTCTTTCGGAGGAAATGTCTCCTGATTACTTATGTGTGAGGCACAGAGAAGACCGGGATAGTCGGCGGTGATGGCCACTTCCGTGCCTTCATAGCTCGCCTGGTAGAAAACCCCATTCTCGAGCTCCACGAATATGTTCGGATCCTCTTCGAATCCAGGGTCAAGGTCCCGGTTGTGGTCCTCTGGCTATGTGGCGGGCCTGTGGAGCCCCTTGGTGATCTTTCACCATTCCTGTTACGAATGGACGGATTAATGTTCATTAAAATTGACTCAGGGAGTAGATTGAGTAGGGTAGTAGGATTGGAACTCACCCAACTAGAAGGATTGTACATGCAAAATCCATATCGGCGCTTGATACGAGTGAAATCCTCTTTCTCCCCTTTTAATAGTTCGGCCAATATTTTGGCCAAAGCGGCGGGGGTGTCTGGACCCTTCCGACCGCAGCGGGAGGCGTCATCTTCCCATTATAGTGCCACATGGGAAGCCCTCTGTATTGGAGTGGCTGAACCCCCCGCGCTATGGAAGTCGCCATTACCTCGACTATTGATAATCTGGACTGGGTGAGCGTCTTTATCTTGCCCATCAATTGACAGACCTCCGCGCTGTCTTCCTCCTCGAGGCTCCAAGGACGCCAGCTATGGCAATGGAGCGCTTGAGAATTCGGGCAGACCCATTCGGACTGGGTCAGGAAGGGCGACGTCCTCGATATAAAACCATTTGGAAGGCCACTCTTCGGATGCCTTCTTCGGCGTGCCGGACAGGTATCTGGTCCCGGTGATGCGCCATACCTCGGCTCCGCCCACTTCAAATATTGATCCCTCTTGGTTACGACGGACGAGGCAAAATAGTTTCCTCCATAATTAAAAATGGGCCTCGCAACCCAGGAAGAGATCACAAAAAGCGACTTAACCCGCGATGTGCAGGATGGAGGCGGGAGTGAAATTGTGAAGTTGGAGGCCATAATACTCCAGAAGTCCTCGGAGGAACGGATGGATTGGAAATCCAACGCCTCTTAGTAGGTAGGGAACGGAACACACTCGTTCCCCCTGGATGGATTGGGGAAATTCTCAGCCTGAGCCCCGCCGTTGAAGGAAGTCCATCCTGCTCGAACGGGGACTAGATCCGTGGGGGGAGAAATCAGTGTGTTTGCAGCTTCAGTAGCTGACCGTGGGATACGAAACATCTCTCCCAATCGCCTTTTTCAGGGCCATGGAGATGGGAGTGTTGGGGAACGTAGTAATTTCAAAAATTTTCCTACGATCACGCAAGACCATGGTGATGCATAGCAACGAGATGAGAGTGTTGTCTACGTACCCTCGTAGACCAGCAACGGAAGCGTTGACGCAACGTAGAGGAAGTAGTCGTACTTCTTCCCGATCCAACCGATCCAAGTACCGAACGCACGGCACCTCCGAGTTCTGCACACGTTCAGCTCGATGACGTCCCTCGAACTCCGATCCAGCCGAGTGTTGAGGGAGAGTTTCAATCGACGACGGCGTGGTGACGATGTTGATGTTCCACGGCGCAGGGCTTCGCTTAAGCTCCGCAACGGTATATTCGAGGTGTAGTTTGGTGGAAGGGGCACCGCACACGGCTAAGGAACGATCTCAATGATCAACTTGTCCCATGGGGTGCCCTCTGCCCTCAGATATAAAGGAGGGAAGGGAGGGCTGGCGGCCACCAAGGGCTGCGCGGGAGTCCTACTCCCACGGGAGTAGGATTCCTCCCCAATCCTAGTCCAACTAGGATTGGCCAAGTGGGAAGGGAGAGAGGCGCCACCCCTTCTCCTAGTCCTAATAGGACTAGGGAAGGGGGAAGGTGACCAGCACTTGGGCCCCTTTCCTCCTTTCCACTAAGGCCCATCAAGGCCCATTGACCCCGGAGGTTCGGTAACCCCGGTACTCCGTAAAATTCCCAATTTCACCCGGAGTGATTCCGAGTCCAAACATAGGCTTCCAATATATCAATCTTTATGTCTCGACCATTTCGAGACTCCTCGTCATGTCCGTGATCTCATCCGGACTCAACAACCTTCGTACATCAATATCATATAAACTCATAATAACCGCCATCGAAACGTTAGCGTGCGGACCCTACGGGTTCGAGAACTATGTAGACATGACCGAGACACCTCTCGGTCAATAACCAATAGCGGACCTGGATGCCCATATTGGTTCCTACATATTCTACGAAGATCTTTATCGGTCGACCGCATAACAACATCGTTGTTCCTTTTGTCATCGGTATGTTACTTGCCCGAGATTCGATCGTCGGTATCCAATACCTAGTTCAATCTCACATTGGCAAGTCTCTTTTCTCGTTCCGTAATACATCATCTCACAACTAACACATTTAGTTGCAATGCTTGCAAGGCTTATGTGATGTGCATTACCGAGAGGGCCCAGAGATACCTCTCCGACAATCGGAGTGACAAATCCTAATCTCAAATATGCCAACCCAACATGTACCTTCGGAGACACCTGTAATGTACCTTTATAATCACCCGATTACGTTGTGACGTTTGGTAGCACCCAAAGTGTTCCTCGGCAAACGGAGTTGCATAATCTCATAGTCATAGGAACATGTATAAGTCATGAAGAAAAGCACTAGCAACAAACTATACGATCGGTGCTATGCTAATGGAATGGGTCATGTCAATCAGATCATTCAACCAATGATGTGATCCCGTTAATCAAATAACAACTCCTTGTTCATGGTTAGGAAACATAACCATCTTTGATTAACGAGCTAGTCAAGTAGAGGCATACTAGTGACACTTTGTAGGTTTATGTATTCACACATGTATTATGTTTCCGTTAATACAATTCTAGCATGAATAATAAACATTTATCATGATATAAGGAAATAAATAATAACATTATTATTGCCTCTAGGGCATATTTCCTTGAGCCTCCCACTTGCACTAGAGTCAATAATCTAGATTACACAAGAATGATTCTAACACCCATGGAGTCTTGGTGCTGATCATGTTTTGCTCGTGGAAGAGGCTTAGTCAACGGTCGCAACATTCAGATCCGTATGTATCTTGCATATCTCTATGTCTCCCACCGACCAAATCCGGATGGAGTTGAAGCGTCTTTTGATGTGCTTGGTTCTCTTGTGAAATCTGGATTCCTTTGCCAAGGCAATTGCACGAGATTGTCACAAAAGATTTTCATTGGACCCGATACACTAGGTACAACACCTAGATCGGTTATGAACTCCTTCATCCGACTCCTTCATTAGCTGCTTCCAAGCAGCTATGTACTCAACTTCACATGTAGATCCCATAACGACGCTTTGTTTGGAACTGCACCAACCGACAGCTCCACCGCTTAATGTAAATACGTATCCGGTTTGCGATTTAGAATCGTCGGATCGAGTGTCAAAGCTTGCATCGACGTAACTGTTCTTACGAGCTCTTTGTCACCGCCATAAATGAGAAACATATCCTTAGTTCTTCTCAAGTACTTAAGGATGTTCTTGACCGCTGTCCGAGGATCCACTCTGGATTACTTTGGTACCTGCCGCTAAACTTACAGCAAGGCACACATCAGGTCCGTACACAGCATTGCATACATGATAGAGCCTATGGCTGAAGCATAGGAACATCTTTCATTTCTCTCTATCTTCTGCGGTGGTCGGGCATTGAGTCTTACTCAACTTCACACCTTGTAATACCGCAAGAACCCTTTCTTTGCTCGATCCATTTTGAACTTTTTCAAAACTTTATCAAGGTATGTGTTTTGTGAAAGTCCTATTAAGCGCCTTGATCTATCTCTATAGATCTTAATGCCCAATATGTAAGCAGCTTCACCGAGGTCTTTCATCGAAAAACTCTTATTCAAGTATCCCTTTATGCTATCCAGAATTCTATATCATTTCCGATCAATAATATGTCATCCACATATAATATCGAAATGCTACAGAGCTCCCACTCACTTTCTTGTAAATACAAAGCTTCTCCAAAAGTCTGATAAAACCAAATGCTTTGATCACACTATCAAAACGCTTATTCCAACTCCGAGAGGCTTGCACCAGTCCATAAATGGATCATTGGAGCTTGCACACTTTGTTAGCTCCCTTGGATCGACAAAACCTTCTGGTTGCATCATATACAACTCTTCTTCCGTAAATCCATTCAGAATGCAGTTTTAACATCCATTTGCCAAATTTCATAATCATAAAATGCGGCAATTGCTAACATGATTCGGACGGACTTAAGCATCGCCACGGGTGAGAAGGTCTCATCGTAGTCAATCCCTTGAACTTGTCGAAAACCTTTTGCAACAAGTCGAGCTTTATAGACGAGAACATTACCATCAGCGCCAGTCTTCTTCTTGAAGATCCATTTATTCTCAATTGCTTGCCGATCATCGGGCAAGTCAACCAAAGTCCATACTTTGTTCTCATACATGGATCCCATCTCAGATTTCATGGCCTCAAGCCATTTTGTGGAATCTGGGCTCACCATCGCTTCTTCATAGTTCGAGGTTCATCATGTTCCAAAGAATATGACTTCCAAAATAGGATTACCGTACCACTCAGTGCGGATCTTGCTCGTTGATCTACGAAGTTCTGTAGAAACTTGATCTCAAGTTTCATGATCATCATCATTAGCTTCCTCCCTATTTGGTGTAGGTGTCACGTAAACTGTTTTCGTGATGTACTACTTCTCAATAAGGGAGTAGATACAGATTATCTCATCAAGTTCTACTTTCCTCCCACTCACTTCTTTCGTGAGAAACTCTTTCTCCAAAAAGTTTCCGAATTTAGCAACAAAAATCTTGCCTTCGGATCTGTGATAGAAGGTGTACCCAACTGTCTCCTTTGGGTATCCTATGAAGACACATTTTCGATTTGGGTTCGAGCTTATCAGGTTGAAGCTTTTTCACATAAGCATCGCAGCCCCAAACTTTCAGAAACGACAACTTTGGTTTCTTGCCAAACCACAGTTCATAAGGCGTCGTCTCAACGGATTTAGATGGTGCCCTATTTAAAGTGAATGTAGCCGTCTCTAAAGCATAACCCCAAAACGATAGCGGTAAATCAGTAAGAGACATCATAGATCGCACCATATCTAATAAAGTACGATTCTGACGTTCGGACACACCATTACGTTGTGGTGTTCCGGTGGCGTAAGTTGCTAAACTATTCCGCATTGTTTCAAATGTAGGCCAAACTCAGAACTCAAATATTCTCCTCCACGATCAGATCGTAGAAACTTTATTTTCTTGTTACGATGATTTTCCACTTCACTCTGAAATTCTTTGAACTTTTCAAATGTTTCAGACTTGTGTTTCATTAAGTAGATATACCCATATCTGCTCAAATCATCTGTGAAGGTGAGAAAATAACGATATCCGCCACGAGCCTCAACATTCATTGGACCACATACATCGGATGTATGATTTCCAATAAATCTGTTGCTCTCTCCATAGTTCCGGAGAACGGTGTTTTAGTCATCTTGCCCATAAGGCACGGTTCGCAAGTGCCAAGTGATTCATAATCAAGTGACTCCAAAAGTCCATCAAGATGGAGTTTCTTCATGCGCTTTACACCGATATGACCTAAACGGCAAGCCACAAATAAGTTGCACCATCATTATCAACTCTGCATCTTTTGGTTTCAACATTATGAATATGTGTATCACTACTATCAAGATTAAGTAAAACAAACCATTCTTCAATGGTGCATGACCATAAAAGATATTATTCATATAAATAGAACAACCATTATTCTCTGATTTAAATGAATAACCGTCTCGCATCAAACAAGATCCAGATATAATGTTCATGCTCAACGCTGGTACTAAATAACAATTATTTAGGTCTAATACTAATCCGAAGGTAGATGTAGAGGTAGCGTGCGATTGCGATCACATCGACTTTGGAACCATTTCCCACGCGCATTGTCACCTCGTCCTTAGCCAATCTTCGCAATCCGTAGCCCTGCTTTGAGTTGCAAATATTAGCAGAACCAGTATCAAATACCAGTGCTCTGCGAGTATTAGTAAGGTACACATCAATAACATGTATATCACATATACCTTTGTTAACCTTGCCATCCTTCTTATCCGCCAAATACTTGGGGCAGTTCCGCTTCAAATGACCAGCCTGCTTGCAATAGAAGCACTCAGTTTAGTGCTTAGGACCAGACTTGGGTTTCTTCTCTTGATCAGCAACTTGCTTGCCGCTCTTTTGAAGTTTCCTTTTCTTTCCTTTGCCCTTTTCTTGAAACTAGTGGTTTTGTTAACCATCAACACTTGATGCTCCTTTTGATTTCTACCTCCACGGCTTTCAAAGATCGCGAAGAGCTCGGGCATTGTTTTGGTCATCCCTTGCATATTATAGTTCATCACGAAGCTCTTGTAGCTTGGTGGCGTGATTGGAGAATTACATCAATGACGCAATCATCCGGAAGATTAACTCCCAGTTGAATCAAGTGATTGTTATATCCGGACATTACGAGTATATGCTCACCTTGTAACCGTTCTCCTCCATCTTACAGCTATAGAACTTATTGGAGACTTCATATCTCTCAATCCGGGCATTCGCTTGAATATTAACTTCAACTCTGGAACATCTCATATGCCCCATGGTGTTCAAAACGACGTTGAAGTCCCGGTTCTAAGCCGTAAAGCATGGCACATTGAACTATAGAGTAGTCATCAGCTTTGCTTTGCAGGACGTTCATAACTTCCGCGCAGCCCTTGCACCAGGCCCGGCACCTAACGGTGCTTCCAGGACGTAATTCTTCCGTGCAGCAATAAGGATAATCCTCGTTACGGACCCAGTCCGTGTAATTGCTGCCATCATCTTTCAACTTTGCTTTCTCAAGGAACGCATTAAAATTCAACGGAACAACAGACGAGCCATCTATCTACACATCATAGACAAGCAAGATACTATCGGTACTAAGTTCATGATAAATTTAAGTTCAATTAATCATATTACTTAAGAACTCCCACTTAGAAAAATATCCTCCAATTCTCTAAGTGATTGCGTGATCCATATCAACTACACCATGACCGATCATCACGTGTGATGGAGTAGTTTCAATGGTGAACATCAATATGTTGATCATATCTACTATATGATTCACGCTCGACCTTCGGTCTCCGTGTTCCGAGGTCATATCTTATATGCATAGCTCGTCAAGTATAACCTGAGTATTCGCGTGTGCAACTGTTTTGCACCGTTGTATTTGAACGTAGAGCCTATCACACCCGATCATCACGTGGTGTCTCAAAGACGAAGAACTTTCATAACGGTGCATACTCGGGAGAACACTTCTTGATAATTTAGTAAGGGATCATCTTATAATGCTACCGTCAATCAAAGCAAGATAAGATGCATAAAGGATTAACATCACATGCAATCAATATAAGTGATATGATATGGCCATCATCATTTTGTGCTTGTGATCTCCATCTCCAAGCACCGTCATGATCACCATCGTCACCGCGCGACACCTTGATCTCCATCGTAGCATCGTTGTCGCCTCGCCAACTATTGCTTCTACGACTATCGCTACCCTTAGTGATAAAGTAAAGCAATTACATGGCGCTTGCATTTCATACAATAAAGCGACAACCATATGGCTCTCGCCGATTGCCGATAACTCGGTTACAAAACATGATCATCTCATACAATAAAATATAGCATCACGTCTTGACCATATCACATCACAACATGCCCTGCAAAAACAAGTTAGACGTCCTCTACTTTGTTGTTGCAAGTTTTACGTGGCTGCTACGGGCTGAGCAAGAACCGTTCTTACCTACGCATCAAAACCACAACGATACTTCGTCAAATAGACTCCGTTTAACCTTCTCAAGGACCGGGCGAGCCACCTCAGTTCAACTAAAGTGAGAGAGACAGACACCCGCCGGTCACCTTTAAGCAACGCGAGTGCTCACAGCGGTGAAACCAGTCTCGCGTAAGCGTCTGGCGTAATGTCGGTCCGGCCGCTTCATCTCACAATACCGCTGAACCAAAGTATGACATGCTGGTAGGTAGTATGACTTGTATCGCCCACAACTCACTTGTGTTCTACTCGTGCATATGACATCAACGCATAAAACCAGGCTCGATACCACTGTTGGGGAACGAGTAATTTCAAAAATTTTCCTACGATCACGCAAGACCATGGTGATGCATAGCAACGAGATGAGAGTGTTGTCTCGTACGCACTCGTGAGACCAGCAACGGAAGCGTTGACGCAACGTAGAGGAAGTAGTCGTACTTCTTCCCGATCCAACCGATCCAAGTACCGAACGTCACGGCACCTCCGAGTTCTGCACACGCTCAGCTCGATGACGCCCCTCGAACTCCGATCCAGCCGAGTGTTGAGGGAGAGTTTAAATCGAGACGACGGCGTGGTGGACGATGTTGATGTTCCACCGGCGCAGGGTTTCGCCTAAGCTCCGCAACGGTATATTCGAGGTGTAGTTTGGTGGAAGGGGGCACCGCACACGGCTAAGGAACGATCTCAATGATCAACTTGTCCCATGGGGTGCCCTCTGCCCTGTATATAAAGGAGGGAAGGGAGGGGCTGGCGGCCACCAAGGGCTGCGCTGGGAGTCCTACTCCCACGGGAGTAGGATTCTCCCCAATCCTAGTCCAACTAGGATTGGCCAAGTGGGAAGGGAGAGAGGCGCCACCCCTTCTCCTAGTCCTAATAGGACTAGGGAAGGGGGAAGGTGCTGACCAGCACTTGGCCCCTTTCCTCCTTTCCACTAAGGCCCATCAAGGCCCATTGACCCCGGAGGTTCCAGTAACCCCGGTACTCGGTAAAATTCCCAATTTCACCCGGAGTGATTCCGAGTCCAAACATAGGCTTCCAATATATCAATCTTTATGTCTCGACCATTTGAGACTCCTCGTCATGTCCGTGATCTCATCCGGACTCAACAACCTTCGTACATCAATATCATATAAACTCATAATAACCATCATCGAACGTTAAGCGTGCGGACCCTACGGGTTCGAGAACTATGTAGACATGACCGAGACACCTCTCGGTCAATAACCAATAGCGGGACCTGGATGCCCATATTGGTTCCTACATATTCTACGAAGATCTTTATCGGTCGATCCGCATAACAACATACGTTGTTCCTTTGTCATCGGTATGTTACTTGCCCGAGATTCGATCGTCGGTATCCAATACCTAGTTCAATCTCGCATCGGCAAGTCTCTTTTCTCGCCCGTAATACATCATCTCACAACTAACACATTTAGTTGCAATGCTTGCAAGGCTTATGTGATGTGCATTACCGAGAGGGCCCAGAGATACCTCTCCGACAATCGGAGTGACAAATCCTAATCTCGAAATATGCCAACCCAACATGTACCTTCGGAGACACCTGTAATGTACCTTTATAATCACCCGCCACGTTGTGACGTTTGGTAGCACCCAAAGTGTTCCTCGGGCAAACGGGAGTTGCATAATCTCATAGTCATAGGAACATGTATAAGTCATGAAGAAAAGCACTAGCAACAAACTATACGATCAGGTGCTATGCTAATGGAATGGGTCATGTCAATCAGATCATTCAACCAATGATGTGATCCCGTTAATCAAATAACAACTCCTTGTTCATGGTTAGGAAACATAACCATCTTTGATTAACGAGCTAGTCAAGTAGAGGCATACTAGTGACACTTTGTAGGTTTATGTATTCACACATGTATTATGTTTCCGGTTAATACAATTCTAGCATGAATAATAAACATTTATCATGATATAAGGAAATAAATAATAACATTATTATTGCCTCTAGGGCATATTTCCTTCAGGGAGGAAGAACTGGGAGTGCTAGCCATGCTGTAGTGGTCTCTCCTAGCAAGCTCTGAGGATTTTCCATGTGATGTGTATCGGATCTGAGATCCAATCCCTTTAAATAGACGCTTTTCTTACATGGCCGGGGTGTTATATGCAAAAAAATACCCTGACCTCTCATATTCACTCGACAGGTGGAAGCTAAAGCTATGGATGCACGGAAGCCGATGGGAACGACATTAAATGGAAGGATGAATACAGCTCTTTGAAGTCATCGGAGGAGGAACCCGCCTTGCAATGCCGAAGACAATCTGCACGCCGGACACATCGTCATTGAAAGCCTGGTTCGGGGGCTACTGAGGGAGTCCTGGATTAAGGGGTCCTCGGGCATCCGGCCTTTTGGACATGGTCCAGACTGAGGGGCTGTGAAGATACAAGGCCGAAGACTCTCACCCGTGTACGGATGGGACTCTCCTTGGCGTGGAAGGCAAGCTTGGTGCCCGGATATGAAGATTCCTTTCTCTATAACCGACTTTGTATAACCCTAGTCCCCTCCGGTGTCTATATAAACCGGAGGGCTTAGTCCATAGAGGCAAGGATAATCATAGTCATATAGGCTAGACTTTTATGGTTTTAGCCATTTAGATCTCAAGGTAGATCAACTCTTCTAATACTCATATTCATCAAGATCAATCAAGCAGGAAGTAGGGTATTACCTCCATAGAGAGGGCCCGAACCTGGGTAAACATTGTGTCCCCCATCTCTTGTTACCATCAACCTTAGACGCATAGCTCGGGACCCCCTACCTGAGATCCACCGGTTTTGACACCGACAATAAGCATGTCAATTTTTGTGTGCATAGAGTTTGAAGTTACATACCAAAAAGGGAAGATAGATTTTGCAAGAGGCATAAGTATTTAGAAACTAAATGTTTGAAAGAGAGGCTAGATGTTTGTGCTAAAAATTTAGTTTTTCTTGCCATCCTTGTGAACTTTTCAATGAACGTGGTCATTTAAATCTCCAATGCAAATTGTTTCATGATAAAATCGTGTCCAAAAATTATGATGACTTGATTTCCCTTGCACATCAAAATGAACTTAGTTTGCTTCTGGGATATGAAGAAATGAAATGTATAACTAGGGATATTCCATAATATAACCTTAAGAGACTTCTTGATTTTGATCTAGAGGAAATTTATATGTATTGTGCGGGAAATTGCAATGAGAATCCTTATATTGCTAATTACTTAAAGACAAGAAAACAAATAGAAGATGAACAGAATACTAATGAAGGGGAAGATTGTCGGTTCTATATTAGGCGTATCTCGTAGTAAGGGTCCTAATCTAGGCGTTTTGGAGCTATGGTAACATGGACAGGGATTTTACCCAGGTTCGGGCCCTGTTGATGGAAGTAAAACCCTACGTCCTGGTTTTGATTATATTGATATGGGTATAGTACATGGTACATGTATCTACCACGAGACTGTTCTAATGAATTTGAGATCATCCATTTACTAGCCTGGCCTCGGTTTATATAACGCACCGGAGGCCTAGGGTTTAAGAGAGTCCTCGTCTTGTGCGCCAAGTCTTGTGAAAACCTTCTTGTATGCGGTATGGGCTGCTTGAAGTGGCCCATGAGCAAACCGCCATGTGGGTCCTCGGCCCGATCCAGTTGGTCGGGAGACGACGTGGTGAGTACCCCCTAGTCCAGGACACCGTCAGTAGCCCCCTGAACCGGTCTTCAAGTTGGGAATGCTCCTCTATTCTTCCGAACCGTTCTTCATCTTCGGTCGTCGGTCTTGAAAACTGGTTCAACAAATCTTTTCATCTTCAATCTTGAGGATCACCGAAGTGAATCCGAAGAGTTTACACGTCGGGTATCCGAGGAGCCCTTTTTAAGTTCTCGACCTTTATCAATGCCTTGTTATTTTTACACCACACCTCGGGTTTGAAGAGTTTCCTATGTGGCGGTGTCCTCTCGCCTCCGAGCTCCAACGCCGGACTCTATCCAAGCTCCAACGCCGGACTTCATTCGAGGTGTCTTTTTGAAGCCGAGCTCCAACGCCGGTCTGCATCCGAGCTCCAATGCCGGACTTTACCCAAGCTCCAACGCCGGACTATATCCAAGCTCCAACGCCGGAGAGTATCCAAGCTCCAATGCCGGACTATATCCGAGGTGTCATAGATCATGTAACATGCCAAAATTCTAAATTTTTGGAATGTTATATCTGTTTGATTGTGGTGTGGTTGCTTGTATTAAATTGAGTGAAATTTGAAACTTTTTGAAAGTTGAATGAGAGGGAATGAAATGACTTTCCCAAATTTCACGTTGCATTTATGACCTCCATGAATTCAAATTCATTTCATCACAAAAACCCTGGAGTGAAGACGATATGACTTCTTCCACTTAAATAAATGAGAAGGGTTTTGAAAAGATTTGAATTCCATTTGGAACTATTTCAAATTTGGAAACTTTGTGCAACTCAATGAGTTTCATGAAAGAGGATAAAATGACTTCTTCAAATGCTAAGAAAGGGAGTTGGAAGTTTCAAAGATTCAAATTGAAAGTCCCTTTGAAGTTATTTTGAAACCATTTTCAATTTGGAGTTATTAGGTTTTATTCAAATTATTTTTCTCCAAAAATAAAATATATGGAAAATAGGGTAAAATGATTCCCTAAAGTAGAAAAATGGAGAGAAATAAGTTTGAAATCATTTTGGTATTTTAAAATATTTTTATTTGGGTTTTAAATGGATCAGTAGTACTGTTTGCTTTATTGAAATTTTTGTAGAGTTTATTTGCCGCTAAAAAATGTTCAGGTTTTAGAAATCTTTTTCTAAAATTTTGATATATAATATGCCTATATTATATTTTTATTTCGTTTTGTTTCTATTTTCTTATGTCTGTGTTTTTTAAAGGAAACCGCCGAACTGGACCGGCCCAGCCAACCGGGCCAGGCCAACCCAGCCTAGTCCGCTTCGCCCCCGACCTGGCGTCGGTCTCCGCCTCCTGCATGCCATCACCAGCCACTGCCGAGCTCGACCCAGACTCCTCCGTCGCCCTGCCCCTTGAGGGAGTCCAGGATTAGGGGGTCCCCGGGCGTTCGGGCTATGTGAGTGGGCCAGACTCATGGGCCGTGAAGATACAATATGGAAGGCTTTCCCCCGTGTCTGGATGGGACTCCCCTTGGCGTGGAAGGGAAGCTTGGCATTCGGATATGAAGATTCCTTTCTCTGTAAACCGACTCTCTATAACCCTAGCCCCCTTCGGTGTCTATATAAACCGGAGGGTTTAGTCCGTAGGGGCAATCATAATCATACATGCTAGACATCTAGGGTTTAGCCATCACGATCTCGAGGTAGATCAACTCTTGTAACCCTTATACTCATCAAAGTCAATCAAGCAGGAAGTAGGGTATTACCTCCATAAAGAGGGCCTGAACCTGGGTAAACATCATGTCCCCTGCCTCCTGTTACCTTTGATCCTTAGATGCACAGCTCAGGACCCCCTACCCGAGATCTGCCGGTTTTGACACCGACATTGGTGCTTTCATTGAGAGTTCCTCTGTGCTGTCGGCAAAGGATTCGATGGCTCATTCGATCATCCACAGTGATGATGCTTTGGGGAAGACTTTCCCCCCGGCCAAATTTTTGTATTCGGCGGCTTCGCACCGCGTGCCAACTCGATTGGCCACCTCGAGCAGATCGACAGCTACGCCCCTGGTCATCAGATCAGTTTCGGGAACCTAAACTACATCGCCGATATCCGAGGAGATTTGATATTCAAAGGGTTCGCAGCCCTGATTGCCGCTCTGGCCTTAGATCAGGAGCGGGCTGTCGGGCCCGAAGACGGGACTTCAGAACCCGCTGGACTCTCTCCAATTATGGAGCTTGCTACCGGAGATCCGAAGGGGACAGCGTTATTGGCAAAACCAAAGACGAAGCGAACCCTCTTCATCGCTGACGCGCCGGACACTCCACCGGACTCTTAAGTCCGAACACTCGAGGTCCACGTCAAGCGGGCGTCGCCAGGAGGCTCCGACGCCGGACAGCCCCATGGACTCTACTTTCTCCGTCCAACCCTCACCTCTAAACGAGGCTCTGGACTTAATGCAATTGCTCGCCATTATAGAAGGATCGATTCCAAATTGCGCCCAGCCTAGACCAGGGACTGAGAGCAGGGAATTCTGCGTCCCACACACCACCCACTTCATAGCCACTGTCGAAGATCTAACCGGCATGCTCGACTACGCCTCTGTAGACATCGACGGTATGGCCGACGATGTCGGGGACGAAGAAGGCTAAAACCCTCTGTTTACCGTACGATGGACGACCATCTCCACATACGACGTGTACATGGTGGACACACCTAAAGAGGATGGCGATGACGGCAAGGAGGATTCAGTCGAGGACAAGCCTTCTGAAGCCCCTCCGAAGCATAGACGTCAGCGCCGTTGCTCAAAATCGCGTCACGACAAAGACGACAATACCGGCACCGAATACAATAATACTCCGGAGAATGCCGAAGACCCTGAAGCCCCCGTGGAGCCAACATCCGATCAGGATGATTGGGAGGATGGGCAGGTAAACCCCGACGATCCTGTCGGGAACGGGGATTCGGAGGACAGTAACTAATACCGATCTCTGAAGAGGATACGAGCCTCGGCGACGAAGACTTTATCGTGCCAGAGGAACCCCTCAAACAAGAGCGTTTTAAGCGCCGACTAATCGCCACTGCAAGAAGCCTGAAAAAGAAAGAACAACAGCTTCAAGCTGATCAGGATTTGCTCAATGACAGATGGACTAACATCCTGGCAGCCGAGGAATACGGCCTCGAACGCGCAACAAAGAGATACCCGAAGCGCAAGCTGCTACCCCAATTCGATAATGAGGCACTAAAGCCCATACCGCCAACACGTGACACAGGTGACAGACCTAACCGACCACTGCATGGCCAGGACAGAGCGGCAACTCAAGCCGAGCACCAGCCCGCACCACCTCACCGTAAAAGCAGGGGAACGACGGCTCCAGAATACACATATGACCTACGACAGGACCGGCACAATAGAGCCGGTCAAACGAGATCAATCTATGGATCAAGGGGACGTGCTCCAGCGTGAGAGGACGACTGTCAGGCCCGGCACGATAAGCACAACCTCACTCGGGCTAAAAATTGCATACATCGCCCGATATAGAGGAGCCGCAAACCCCCTATGCTTCACCGATGAGGTAATGGAGCACCAGTTCCCAGAAGGGTTTAAACCCGTAAACATCGACTCATACGACGGCACGACGAACACCGCAGTCTGGATTGAAGATTTTCTTCTCCACATACACATGGCTCGCGTCGACGACCTACATGCCATCAAATATCTCCCCTTGAAACTTAAGGGACCAGCACGACACTGGCTAAACAGCCTTCCAGAAAAACTCCATCGGCAGCTGGGAAGATTGGGAGGATGCCTTCAGGGACAACTTCAAGGCACCTACGTACGCCCCCCATACGCCGATGACCTCAGTCACATAGTCCAGCAACCCGGAGAGTCAGCCCAGAAACTCTGGACCAGGTTCTTAATTAAAAAGAACCAAATTGTAGATTGTCCAGATGCCGAAGCCCTCGCGGCCTTTAAACACAGCGTCCGCGACGAATGGCTCTCCAGACACCTCGGCCAAGAAAAGCCGAGGTCCATGGCAGCCCTTACCGCACTCATGACCCGCTTTTGTGTGGGAGAAGATAGCTGGCTAGCCCGTAGAAGCAATAGCACCAGCGACCCTGGCACCTCCGAATCTAGGGACGGCAATGGCAAGCCACGATGCAACAAGCACAAGCGTCGAATCAACAATGACAGTACCGAAGATACGGCGGTCAACACTGGATTCAGCGGCTCCAAACCCGGTCAGTGGAACAAGCCGTTCAAAGGGAATAGAGATGGTCCATCTAGTTTGGACCGAATACTCGACCGGCCTTGCCAGATTCACGACACCCCCGACAAGCCTGCCAATCATACCAACAGAAACTGTTGGGTCTTCAAACAGGCCAGCAAGCTTAACGCCAAACACAAGGGGAAAGGGCCGCCCAACAAGGACGACGACGAAGAGCCTCACCCACCGAACACATGAGGACAGAAGAAATTTCCCCCCGAGGTTAAAATGGTGAATATGATATATGCCACACATATCCCCCAAGCGGGAGCGCAAGCGCGTGTTAAGGAACGCCTACGCAGTCGAGCCGGTCGCCCCAAAATTCAATCCATGGTCGCTTGTCCGATCACCTTCGATTAACGGGACCACCCAACCAGTATCCGTCATGGAGGTTCGGCATCTCTGGTCCTTGATCCAATCATCGACGGGTTCCACCTTACGCGATTCCTCATGGACGGCGGCAGCAGTCTAAACCTGCTCTATCAGGACACCATCCGCAAAATGGGCATTGATCCATCAAGAATCAGGCCCACTAAAACCACCTTTAAAGGAGTAATACCTGGTGTAGAGGCCCGCTGCAAGGGCTCAATAACATTGGAAGTCGTCTTCGGTTCGCCAGACAACTTCCGAAGAGAAGACTTGATCTTCGATATCGTCCCCTTCCGCAGTGGATATAGCGCACTGCTTGGACGAACTACCTTTGCCCATTTTAATGCGGCCCCTCACTACGCTTATCTAAAGCTCAAGATGCCCGACCCACACAGCGTCATTACAAAAAATGGAAACACGGAACGCTCCGTCCGCACTGAGGAGCATACTGCAGCCATCATGGCCGAAGTACAGAGCGGCCTTGTCAAGCCGCACACCTCACCGGCCATCAAGCAAGCCGCCGGACTTTATTAAACAAGACCAGTCAGTCCCGCACGCTGATAGCTCGGTAACTCCAGAGCTGGAATAGCAGTTTCGCCTCCATCGACCGCCATACACATCTGCACAGTTCGTACCACGCGTGCATAACTACACACTCAAAATACCCTGGGCATCAGCGGAGGCACAATACGGGACAAACCATAGTACGGTTTGACCCCATATGGCCTTCCCCTTTTCCTTAATTATTTTCTTTTCTTTTACCACAGGTGAATTACAACCTATTCATCCTATGGACGTACAAGGACTCTTCTTGAACCCGGTTTCGTACAAGTAGCCGAAGACCATTCCTCTCAAGGAACCTCTTTCTCCAAGGTGAAAGCAGCGCAGACGTGTGATACGTCTCCAACGTATCTATAATTTTTGATTGCTCCATGCTATATTATCTACTGTTTTGGACATTATTGGGCTTTATTATCCACTTCTATATTATTTTTGGGACTAACCTATTAACCGGAGGCCCACCCCAGAATTGTTGTTTTTTGCCTATTTCAGAGTTTCACAAAAGGAATATCAAACGGAGTCCAAACGGAATGAAACCTTCGGGAACGTGATTTTTTAGGAAAATTATGATCCAGGAGACTTGGACCCTACGTCAAGAAACAAAAGAGGAGGCCACGAGGTAGGGGGGGAGCGCCCATCCCCCAGGGCAGGCCCTCCACCCTCGTGGGCCCCCTGTTGCTCCACCGACGTACTCCTTCCTCCTATATATACCAACGTACCCCCAAACGATCAGATACGGAGCCAAAAACCTAATTCCACCGCCGCAACCTTCTGCACTCCACGAGATCCCATCTTGGGGCCTGTTAGGAGCTCACGGAGGGGGCATCCATCACGGAGGGCTTCTACATCAACACCATAGCCTCTCCGATGAAGTGTGAGTAGTTTACCTCAGACCTTCAGTCCTGACTAGTAGCTAGATGGCTTCTTCTCTCTTTTTGGATCTCAATACAATGTTCTCCCCCGCTCTCTCGTGGAGATCTATTCGATGTAATCTTCTTTTTGCGGTGTGTTTGTTGAGACCGATGAATTATGGGTTTATGATCAAGATTATCTATGAACAATATTTGAATCTTCTCTGAATTCTTTTATGTATGATTGGTTATCTTTGCAGGTCTCTTTGAATTATCAGTTTGGTTTGGCCTACTAGATTGATCTTTCTTGCAATTGGAGAAGTGCTTAGCTTTGGGTTCAATCTTGTGGTGTCCTTTCCAAGTGACAGTAGGGGCAGCAAGGCACGTATTGTATTGTTTCCATCGAGGATAACAAGATGGGGTTTTTATCATATTGCATGAATTTATCCCTCTACATCATGTCATCTTGCTTAAGGCGTTACTCTGTTTTCATGAACTTAATACTCTAGATGCATGCTGGACAGCGGTCGATGAGTGGAGTAATAGTAGTAGATGCAGGCAGGAGTCGGTCTACTTGTCTCAGACATGATGCCTATATACATGATCATACCTAGATATTCTCATAACTATGCTCAATTTTGTCAATTGTTCAACAGTAATTCGTTCACCCACCGTAAAATACTTATGCTCATGAGAGAAGCCACTAGTGAAACCTATGGCCCCCGGGTCTAACTTCATCATATTAATCTTCCAACACTTAGTTATTTCCTTTGCTTTTTCACTTTGCTTTTATTTTACTTTGCATCTTTATCACAAAAATACCAAAAATATTATCCTATCATATCTATCAGATCTCACTCTCGTAAGTGACCGTGAAGGGATTGACAACCCCTTATCGCGGTTGGTTGCGAGGAGTTATTTGTTTTGTGTAGGTACGAGGGACTCGCGCGTAGCCTCCTACCGGATTGATACCTTGGTTCTAAAAAATTTGAGGGAAATACTTACGCTACTTTGTTGCATCACCCTTTCCTCTTCAGGGAAAAGCCAACGCAGTGCTCAAGAGGTAGCAACATGCGGTAGGAGGTCCAAAGGATTTTGTAGACCTTTATTTAAAAACTTGTATAGAGCTTTTCCCCTTCTTCTTAGACCCCTGGCATGTAAAATGGCCTTGGCAATTTTGGTGCCCTCTGTATGATCATGTTTTGACGTATCATTCAGATTCTGGTGAAAACAAATTTTTGTTCGATATCGCCTTTATTCACAGAGTGTATGCCGTCTCCTCTGTTGTCTCACTGGCACACCTCCACATAAATTGCCAGGGGCTCTATACGGCCACATATGTGTCACCAAACAAAAGCCCGAGTAGCTTTATATCACAATTTGGCGCCTCGAGTTCGGCATTATATGCATCGGCTTCGAATCATGTCTTTGGTGAATAGTTGGGTTGCCCGGCTCGTGTGTTTGCTACCTTACGTTCTGTTTAATCGGCTAGGGTAGTAAAGGGAGAACTACTGCGATTGTGTTTCTAGCTTGCCCGGTTAAACACCTCAGTAGAGAAAGCCGAAAACTGACTGTCGTGATGCGGCGAGAGCTGGTCAGCCACTTGGCGACTTGTTAAAATCTTTAGTGATTGTTTCCGTTTTACACGAAGGACCGCTTTTCCGGTCACATACTTAGTGCATCCGCATCCGGATAGCAGCGTATATACCAGGGGCTATCTTCTAGCCCCATTGTCAAACTCCTATGGCTAAGTGAGAGTGGTAAAGCCACATAGTCCGATTGCCTGGTTCGCCGCACTGACACCTCCTTCATGGACCAAGACGTTGGGTCAAGTGTGATCATGTGCTATTCCGAACACCCTTGTAGTATCTACGTGGGGGCTGATGCCTATTGTCAGTGTCAAAACCGGCGGATCTTGGGTAGGGGGTCCCGAACTGTGCGTCTAGGCGGATGGTAACAGGAGACAAGGGACACGATGTTTTTACCCAGGTTCGGCCCTCTCGATGGAGGTAATACCCTACTCCTGCTTGATTAATATTGATGATATGGGCAGTACAAGAGTAGATCTACCACGATATCGGAGAGGCTAAACCCTAGAAGCTAGCTATGGTATGATTGTTGTTCGTCCTACGGACTAAAATCCTCCGGTTTATATAGACACCGGATAGGTTAGGGTTACACAGAGTCGGTTACAATGGTAGGAGATCTACATATCCGTATCGCCAAGCTTGCCTTCCACGCCAAGGAAAGTCCCATCCGGACACGGGACGAAGTCTTCAATCTTGTATCTTCATAGTCCAGGAGTCCGGCCAACGGTGATAGTTCAGCTATCTGGACACCCCCTAATCCGGGACTCCCTCAGTAGCCCCCGAACCAGGCTTCAATGACGATGAGTCCGGCGCGTAGTTTGTCTTCGGCATTGCGAGGCGGGTTCTTCTCCAAATTCCATATACTTGTCGAATAGTGTCCGGCTTCTGATAAATAATGCGCTCCTTGGCTTCTACGCCCAATAATGGCCATCTTCCATGTGTTTGAATGAATGCGAAAAGCCAGGGTATTTTTGCACTTACCCTCCTAGCTGCGCAAATGAGCCGCCTATAAAAGGGAGGGGCGAGGATCTAGATCTGAGCCACACCATCCCCCCTTTGCAAGCTTTCATCGGAGCGCCTCTGACCAAAGCCCATTTCATCATGGACAGTCGACGCGGCTCCTCCTCTCGCGCTCCCAGCCCTCAGCCTGGAAATTGGGAGAGATGCTCATCCCGCATAGCGAGCTAGTTATACTCCAAACCAAGGGATTTCTTCCCCGGCCTTCATGGTTCGGTTCGAGCGGACTTGCCACCTACAAGGGCGGAAAGCAAGCGGAGAGTGTCCCCAATCCCTCTAAAGGAGAGCGGGTATGCTTCATCTCTTATCTAGTAAGAGGACTGGATTTCCAATCCATCCGTTTCTCCGGGGCTCTTGGAGTTCTACGGCCTCGGTTGCACCACCTTCGCACGCCTCCATTTTGCACATCGCGGGCTTCGTGGCCCTTTTGCGAACTGTTCTTGGGCATTGAGGCTCATTTTGCGCTGTGGAAGAGATTATTCTGCCTAGTACCCCGTTCTCATGAGGGGTCAATATATCAAGTGGGCGGAGCCGAACTATGGCGCATCGCCGGACCGGATATCTATCCGAACCCCAAAGAAGCGCCCAAAGACTGGCTTTCGGAATGGTTTTACATGGAGGGCGTCCGCTGCTGGATCCTGTTCGGATCGGCCTTCCGGAGTTTAGCGCTCCTCAAGAAGCGCCTAAGCTGGCGCTCATGAGCCCCAGAGGAAAATGACCGGGGCGTCCTTTACTTGATGAGCCGAATAAGATTATTGGCTCATGCGGATTGACCATGATGAGTCATGGCAATCTGCATTATGAGGAGTGCAGCCGCTCCAATATGGGGGCCACCCATGTGGGACTTCAACGGGGAGGACGACGCCACCCGCCATGGCCGCAAAGGGCCGGGATCGGTTACCGAACTGGTGAAGACCTGGTCCGCCATGTACAAAGGGGAAGAGGAGGATTTTCTCCGCGTCAACCCACTGAGCGGGTTTTCTTCGAATAATCCTCGAAGTTGGGTAAGCAAATATCTTTCTGGCCTGTCCGATCCATGTTCCCGTGGTTAAATATCTCATTTTATGGTTTCTACGCAGGAACTGCGCCGGGCCGTGCAGAAGATACACATCCCGCCCCCACAACCCGAGGATCCGGAACGGTCCCTCGATCCGGCCTCCGAAGAGGATCCAAATATAAAGGTGGAGCTGATCGACGGGGTGTTCCACCAACTTAGCATCGACAATTCCTTGGTCGCCATTACGGCCGATTACCATGGAATACTTCCGGCCTCACAGGTAACTGAGACCGAGGTCCCAATATTCTGATAATGACCCGTCCGTGCTTATTTTTTGATCACCGTATACCAATGGTGTTTAGTGGGGGTGCCTTGAGGCGGGAGGCCGAGCCAGCTGCTAGCCGACAAAGGGGCGTCTGGCCCATGCAGCTAAAAAGAAGTGTGGTCCGGATCGAAACTCCGCCCATAACGGTATGGTGTGTCACCATATTCCCAGATTGATTCTGGAAGGTGTACTAACGCTGGTGCTCTTTTCAGAAAAAGAGCGCCGCGGATCGAGTCCGGAGAGGTTGCCAATCGAACCTCCGCCAGCCAGGCTCCAAAGCCGGGTCGAGAAGCGGAGGCGAGCACGAGGCGTGCGTCGGATGCTCCTCCGACAGAGGATGCCGACAGATTGTCCGCCACCAACTCCGAGGTGGAGAGCGCCATGAATCACAGGCGCCGTCGGACAGTTCTTCGTGACGCATGTTTCTCCCAAGAGGCCTTAAATGCCTTCAATTCGGGAGATGCGCACCTCTGTGCTGCTCAAAATGGTCTAGCCAGAGCCACAGAGCAGTATGTAAAGGACATACGGGTGAGGAAATTTGACAGTTATATATGACAGTGGCCCCCGAGACTTAAAATAGTTAGAATAACTGATTTAAGGATCATTTGTTATGCAGGATCTTACAAAAAAGAATACCCGACTGTCCCAGGAGCTTGAAGAATGCAAGGCCCAACTTGAGGCCGCACTAGCCGCTATAGGGGGAGCCACAGAGACCCCCTCTGGTAATATATGCTTCAAAAGATAAATAGGTTATGAAGTGCGGCGTGTGTGTAAATCTGACAATAATATTGCAGATGGCGCCGGACTAGATCCGGACAAGGAACAACTCCTACGCCAGCTAAAGGCCGGCGAGAGCGTGCTTACGAGGGTGCGGCAGGATAAAAATAACCTCCAAGATGCCAACACCCAACTGGGTGAGGAACTAAAGGATGTCCGTGCCCGGTTGTCCGACCAGAAGGAGAATCGACGGCTTCGCGGCATTTTCAGTAAGTGCTTGGCGAACTTTGAAAGAGTTCGGCGAGGAAGGCGAATAACATAAACATGTATGTAGGTTTGCTCACAGGTCGTCCTGAAGAGGAGATGCCCAGTTCTTCGGGTGATCTTCTTCCCGAATCTGCGTCACTGCACGAACGAAGTTCGACAGTGATGAAAGGCGTCGGCCAGGCCTTGTGGCCATCTATCTCCCCGCTCAAGGTATTGGGGAGCCGACAGAGCGGCTTCAAGGAGCACGGCGGCGCTCCGACTATGGAAGATATCGGCCTGCCGTCAAAGGCGCCAGGAGGCTCAGGCCATGGTAAAGACGCGGTACACGGTGACCCAAACCACATGGCCGAGGTTGGACCTGTGGGGCCTGATGGGAAGGAGATCCTGTAAGTTAGTGTACGGCCAAGTAGAATTGGCCGCCAAGTATTCCCAAAGCAGGATTGTAAATTAGATAGCCTATTAGATGGCATTGAGGAGGAATACAATGAGTCGAGTTGACTATGTAATTAAATATGACATGAAAAATGTCTTCTAGCAGATTGTAGATTGTTTGTCATAGCGGACCTTTTCGCCGACCTCGGGACCCAATAGTCCGAGTGTGTCCGAATACCTTGCGGTTATATAAGAACCGGGTATGCATGGAGATAAGGCGGGGCCATTATTGCTGTATCGGACAAGTGCCCAACTAGTTATGTTATATTACATGGATAGTAAGAAACATCTTTCCAGGGAGAATAGTTCCGTTAAGGGTACCTTTCGCTGGGGATGCATGCCCTAAAGTGCATGTCAAAACTGCTAGAAAGCAGAAAATCATCCGGGGCAGATGGGTAAATAGTTAAAATCATCTTTCAGTTCACCGACCGAATATTCCCTTAAGAACGCTAGCTTTCGGCTTCACCCATCCGAGGTACAAATCCGCTCACCGGCAGTAATAATCGCAGAGGTGCTCCTTTACCACCTAGCCAAACAATCGGGAACGAGGGGTAAGCACAGAGCCAGCAACCCAGCTTGGCCAAAACTTAAGTCATATCGATGCATATAATGGTGAATAAAAGGTACATGCGGAAGTTTGACGCATGTGTTGGGCATGAAGCCCGTATAAATAAGCTTCTGTTAATGAAGCCCCCAGGTATAATGAGCGCGGACAGCGCGTCAAATATGTGTGAACAAAGCGCAAACGAGCCTCTAAAGGCTTCAAGAAGAAGGAGGAGGAGGAAGAAGAGAAATAAAAGAAAGCAAAAATAGAAAATGTGGACGGAGGAAGGAGACGAACTTGGAGTCCGACACTTAGGCGTAGAATCTTCGTAGGCGGGCTGCGTTCCATGGGTTCGGCTCGAGTCGGTTATCCGATGCGTTTCGCAGACGGTATGCTCCGCCGATCAGGACCTGGTCGATGATGAAGGGACCTTCCCATTTGGGCTTGAGTTTGTCCTTTTTCTTGTATGGCAGGCGTAGAACTAGTTTGCCAACGTTGTAAGCTTTGGCCCGTACTTCCCTGCTTTGATATCTTCGAGCCTGCTGTTGATAAAATGCGGAACGAGCTTTTGCCACGTCGCGCTCCTCCTCCAATGCGTCCAAACTGTCCTGCCGATCGAGCTCGGCTTCTCTTTCTTCATACATGCGCACGTGAGGTGAGTCATGAATTATGTCGCAGGGCAAGACTGCCTCTGCACCGTACACCATAAAAAATGGTGTGAATCCGGTAGTGCGATTGGGCGTGGTCCGCAGCCCCCAGAGTACGGAGTCGAGCTCCTCAACCCGGCGTGTTAGATTCTTTGAGGGACCGCACTAGTCCGGGTTTAATGCCGCCATGATTAGACCGTTTGCTCGCTTCGACTTGGCCGTTGGTTTGAGGGTGATAGATCGAGGCGTAATCGAGCTTGATGCCCATGTTTTGCACCATAATTTGACCTCATCGGCCGTGAAGTTGGTGCCGTTATCGTGATGATATTGTGGGGACACCGTAACGGTGTACTACCCCGATATGAAGTCTATCACCGTCCGGATTCGGCCATTTTAACAGGCTTGTCCTCTATCCATTTGGTGAATTTATCCACCATGACCAATAGGTATTTTTGCTTGTGGGTTCCTCCTTAAGGGGTCCAACCATGTCAAGCCCCTGCACCATGAACGACCAGGTGATGGGTATAGTTTTGAGGGCGGTGGGTGGCATGTGGCTTTGGTTAGCAAAAAGCTGGCAACCGACGCATCGTTGGACTAAATCCTATGCATCTGCCCGGGCCGTCATCCAATAAAATCCTGTACGGAAGGCCTTGCCTACAAGGGCCCGGGCTGCGGCGTGGTGCCCACCCAGTCCGTCATGAATTTCAGCCAGGAGGTTTCGCCGTTATTCTTCAGAGATACACCTTTGAAGGACTCCTATTGTGCTTTTCTTATAGAGCTCTCCCTCATGGACTTTGTAGGCTTTAGATCGCCGTACTATGCAGCACGCTCATTTTGGTCTTCGGGGAGTTCCTGCCTAGTTAGGTAGGCTAGGAATGGTTCCGTCCACGGGGCGATAACCGGCATTATTTCGTGAGCGGAGGGTGTTATCTCGGTGGCAGAGCCTCCGATTGTGTCAGAGTGTTCGGTGTCAGGCAGTGCGGTTGGGTCCGGATTGTTATTTCCGGACTCCTCTTCCCATAGTACGGATGGCTTGAACAGCCGTTCCAGGAAGATGTTGGGCGGGATAGCATCGCGTTTTGCACCGATGCGTGCCAATATGTCCACCGCCTGGTTGTTATCCCGGGCTATATGATGGAATTCAAGCCCTTCGAACCGTGATGCCATTTTTAGGACCGCATTGCGGTACGCTGCCATTTTCGGATCTTTGGCATCAAAGTCTCTGTTTATTTGAGATATCGCGAGGTTCTAATCCCCGCGCACCTCTAGGCGCTTGATGCCCATGGAGCGCCATCCGGAGGCCGTGCGTAAGGGCCTCGATTCGCCGCGTTGTTGGAGTCTGTATACATTATTTGAAGGACGTATTGGACTGTGTCCCCAGTTGGGGACGTCAGGACGACGCCAGCCCCCAGGCTGGCCAACATTTTGGAGCTGTCAAAGTGCATGATCCAATTGGAGTATGCACCGTACTCTTTAGGGAGTTCGCTCGTCCATTCGCCACGAAGTCGGCCAAAACCTGCGACTTAATAGCTCGTCGTGGCTTATAGGTTATGTCGAATGGAAGGAGCTCTATGGCCCATTTAGCAATCCGCCCGTCGCGTCGCGGTTGTTTATAATGTCGTTAAGAGGTACTTGAGGCTACCGTTATCGAACACTCTTGAAAGTAGTGTCGCAGCTTCGGGATGCCATGAACACCGTGTATGCTATCTTTTGATAATGTGGGTACCGGGACTTGCATGGAGTGAGGACAGTGGACACATAATAAACCGGTTTTTGAAGAGGGAACCAGTGTCCGCCCGTTTCTCGTTCGACGACGAGCACCGCTCTGACAACTTGATGTGTTGCGGCGATATATTATAGCATTGGTTCGCCCACGTTGGGCGCGGCCAGGACCGGATTTGTCGCCAATATGGCTTTTATTTCTTCGAGTCCGGCCGTGGCAGCATCCGTCCACTCGAAGTGTTCGGTGCGCCGAAGGAGGCGGTAAAGGGGTAACGCCTTTTCTCCCAAATGGGAAATAAAGCGGCTTAGAGCCGCTACGCATCCAGTCAATTTTTGTATTTGTTTGAGGTCTTTTGGAATATCCAATTGTGACAGAGCTCGGATCTTGGCTGGGTTTGCTTCAATTCCTCTATCGGACACAATGAAGCCCAAGAGCTTTCCGGCTGGAACGCCAAAGACGCATTTTTCCGGATTGAGCTTGATGTCATATTTTCGGAGATTGTCGAATGTGAGCTTCAAGTCGTCTACTAGAGTTTCGACATGCTTGGATTTGACGACCACATCACCTACATATGCTTCCACTGTTTTGCCGATCTGGTTTGCCAGACATGTCTGAATCATGCGCTGATATGTTGCGCCGGCGCTTTTGAGCCCAAGGGCATTGTGTTGAAGCAGAATGGGCCGTATGGAGTGATGAATGCTGTTGCAGCTTGGTGCTGCTCCGCCATCTTGATTTGGTGGTAGCCGAGTACGCGTCGAGGAAGCACAATGAGTCGTGTCCCTTGATGGCGCCGATAATTTGATCAATTCGAGGGGGGAAGGGATCCTTTGGGCAAGCCTTATTAAGGTCTTTGAAATCAACACATAGGCGCCAGATTTATCCTTCTTTGGTACCATCACCAGGTTTGCTAGCCATCTGGATGTTTTATATCTCGATGAATCCGGCTTCCAAAAGTTTGGCTAGCTTCTCCCATGGCCTGTCTCTTGGGTTCGTAAAAGCGCCAAGAGCCTGTTTGACTAGCTTGAATCCTTTTAGGATATTTAGGCTGTGCTCGGCCAGCCGAAGTGGGATTCTGGCATGTCCGAAGGGTGCCGTGCAAAATGTCCCGATTTTCTTGTAGAAATTCTTGTAGTCTGGCGTCTACATCGGGGTTTAATTGTGCCCCAATGGAGGCTGTCTTTGCGTGGTCCGTTGGGTGGACTTGGAATTTGACTATTTCATCCGCTGGTTTAAAAGAGGTGGACTTGGATCTTTTATCAAGTATCACATCATCCCTGTCCACCGTGGAGCGATCGCAGATGAGTTCCTCGCCGCTAGGGCTTCGGATAGTGCCTCGAGGGCTAGTGCGGCTGTCTTGTTTTCGGTGCTGAGTGCTATGTTCGGATCACTAGCGAGAGTGATGATTCCGTTAGGTCCGGCATTTTAAGATTCATGTACCCATAATGGGGTATAGCTTGAAAAATTGTGAATGCCTCTCGCCCTAATAAAGCGTGATATCCGCTGCTGAATGGGGCCACTTGAAATGTGACCTCCTCGACCTGTAATTGTCCGCGAGCGAACACTACGCCTAGTGTGATTTTTCTGTGCAGCATGCTTCCGGCTAGGGATTATTCCTCTAAAGGTTGTGCTGCTTCGCTCAATGCGGTTCCAGTCTATTTCCATTTTTGGAGGGTTTCCTCATAGATGAGGTTTAGTCCGCTACCGCCATCCATGAGTACCTTAGTAAGGCAAAAGCCGCCCACTATTGGACCGAGGACCAATGCGGTGGTGCTCGGGCTGTTCGAATTTGGGTTAAATCCACGGCATTAAAGGTAATAGCCGTGTTACCCATGTATTTATTGTTGCTACTTGGTAGACTTCGCAAGGTTATGGAGTGTTCGTTTCGCATGTTATTTGATGCGAAAGTCTCAAGACTATTAACACCGTCTTGGTGTTCTTTGGGCTAGGATTACGAAGCTAGAAGCTCTTCGCCACTTTTGGCCACTGCCGTAGTATCCAACATGCTCAAGGCTATGAGTTGGAGTGGCGCCTCATGCTATGAATTTTGCGGTCCGCTTATCCAACCCTCGAAGACGGTTCCGCACCCTTTAGGGGTTTTGGTTTTTGGTGTTTAACCCGGTGCTTGGTAATGATGCACCCTTTTATTTCGGACTAGGATGTATTCGGGGCGGATTATCCCAAAATTTACTTTCGGTTTTCTGCACTCTCCCATCGACAAGATACTTTTGTACAATGGTCACCAAGTGAGCAAAGCATGTAATTTCGCTGACGACTTATGGCGTTTAGGATTCCTTGTCCGTGCAATTATTGCAGAAAAGTGGGATTGCGTCCTCCTCTCGGCAGTCCTTTATCCTGTCCATAACCGGGAGGAATCGCCCAAGAATGATGTCTTGTTTCAGCAGGCTCTGCCGAATTCGAGATAGATCGCTAATGTTTGGGTGGGCAGGTGGAACTAGATCCGAACCCCGCCCAATTTAAGACTCAGGGGCGAGAAGTTTCGAACTTCGGAAGTTTGGATTTT